>JABUQX010094951.1:0-56227 GCA_015478945.1 Trachelipus rathkii
TTTAAATAGTTATTCAAGTTAGATTTAGACTACTTTATTTATTAATATTAATATTATTATTATTACATTTTATTATTATTATTATTGATTATGATTTTATTATTATTATTGATTATATTATTATTTATTATTATTATATTATATTATTATATTATTATATTATTATTATTATTATATTTATTATTGATTATTTTAATCTTTAACTGTTTATTGTAAAATATTGAATTTTAAAACACAATAGCTACTTTTTCCTCATCATCACTAAATTATCAAATTAATTATACAATACTATATAGTATATATATATATAGATAAAATATATATTTGTATATATATTATATATATATATAATATTATATATATATAATATATATATATTATATATATATATTTATATATATATATATATATATATATAATATATATATATATTTAAAAAATATAATATAATTATATATATTATAATATATATCGTATATATATTATATAATCATACATATATATATATATTCTATTTATATATTATATATATAAGTAATATATATATATAATATTGTTGTTGTTGTTAAAAAAGAACACGTCATGATACTTAGAAACTGAAGATGTTCCGGGAGATGGAAAGCGAAAGTTTTCGTCATTTCACTTTTATTCTACGTTGTTCAGTTACATATCCATTAATAGAGAAAAATGTTTCTCATAGTTTTAAATAAAACATTGACTTTTCACTGAAAAATTGATTTTTTAATTTCTATAGATAATAATTTTTAAGCAAAAATTAAAATTGATACATTTTTCGGAAATTCTCTAGCTGCGTAATGAAAAAATAAGTGAATATAAATATTTATTATATATACTGTATATATAGTATGATATATATACTAATATATATATTATATATATATATATATATTATAAATATAATAATATATATATTATATATATATACATATTTATAGTATAATATATATATAATATATATTATATATAAGTTTATATATTTATATATTATATATATATTATATATATATATATATATCACACTGTTGAGGAGATGCAGGGCCAACAATACTGAAGATAACTAAAATTAGATTCATACTACCTAATGTCTTTGTTACTCTTAGATAGCGTTAAGCAAAGTTTGTTCTTCCTTCCTGAAGTAGTCTTTAAAGCCCAGAATATACTTGGATTGAGGTCTCCTGCCCCTACTTATTGCCAGCGCATTTTGAATTCAAGTGTTCAGTCAGTAGTAAATTACTTTTGAACCTTCTCTCTCTCGCTCTCTCTCTCTCTCTCTTCAGGATCTCTCTCTCTCTCGCTCTCTCTTCTCTTCTCTCTCACTCTTCTCTCTCTCTCTTCTCTCTTCTTCTACCTCTCTCTCACACACACTACACACACACCACAACAAAGCACACACAGCACACACTCATTTACATAACACAACATCCGCACACAGCTATAAATTATGTCTAACAATTTTCCAATTAGTTTATGCTGCGGATATTTATTTATTTTTATTTTTATAATATTATTTAAATACAATTAAGTATAGCTGTATAAATAAACAATTAATATTTTATTATTATTATTTATTAATATTATATTAATATATATTAGTTAATATTTTTTATAGTATTATTATTTTATTATTATTTTATTATTATTATCAGTAGTAGTAGTGTAGTAGTAGTAGTAGAGTTAGTGAGTAGTGAGTAGTCAGTAGTGAAGTATGTAGTAGTAGTGTGTAGTGTTAGTTAGGCAGCTAGTAGTAGTAAAGTAGTACACAAAATTAATGTCTCTTCGTCAACCTATTTCTTATGACTGTATGGATGTAAGAGATACATATTAATCCGTTCGTATAAAGATAATGGGAATAACTACTGAACTAGGGGTGTTCCCAGCCCCTGGAAGCTTCGCATAGAATTGGACCACATCTAGGGATAATTCAAAGCACAGACTGTAGAACTATATAATAAGATTTTATCGAAATTGTTACTTTTTTTTTAAAGTGTAACATACAGTCCCAAACATTTTGTTCACAAAATCTACATTTAATATTTAAAAAGAGTTTTAGATATTCTGTTAATATTTTTGATATTTAAAATTTAAAATCAGAAAAATTTAATTTTAAAACGCGAAAATTTTCCTTGGCCCATTTCTTGATCCGAGTAAAACTTTCTCTATATATATCAGCTCTTCATACCGCGTGTCAAACAATTTCTCTAAGTTTTGTCTTTTCTATTAAAGTTATCCTTTTATAATCCTTTGCGTTTTCTACTGATTTTATTGCAACTATACTTGACAAAGTTCATATAATCAATTTATTATTATTATTATTATTATTATTATTATTATTATTATTATTATTATTATTATTATTATTATTATTATTATTATTATTATTATTATTATTATTATTATTATTATTATTATTATTATTATTATTATTATTATTATATCTGCTATAAATATTATATATATTCATTGACTTGTTATGGTTAAATATATTTGGAAAACCATTACCATCACTGAAGATGTCTGTTTAATGTTAACTTTAACATGATGTCTTAGCTGAGTTATTACAGCAAAATAATGTGGACGTTCAGTAAACCTAAGCATTGGTTTCAGAAAGAAAATGTACGGTACATCAAATGTGAATTGTTGACAAGGAAATCAATTCTATCTTTGTGATAAGTTAAGTGAATGATAAATGTTGTATATTTGTTTTGCAGTTCCGAAATAAGTAAAGTGATGTAAGTATAAATGATATTTTTTACTGTTTACTATTATAAGAAACTATTAGAGTTGATAGTCTTGTTCTTTTTTTTTTTAATTGCCAATAAATGAGAGCATATTCAATTTCTTTTAGGTACGCTATGACGGATTCGGATAAAATTTCGGAGGTAATAGTGAATTTGGTTGATACAAAGTTTCTCATCCTTCTCATGCTAAAAAAGAATCATTTAGAATACCAAGAAAGGAAGCCTTAAAGTGACAGTTAGGTAAACAACTAACAGCTTATCGAGGAAGGGGTCTTAACTTCGTAAAACTAGTAAATTTGAGAAGTGAACAAATTTTTCAAACACCCTGGTAGGCAAAGAATCCTACCCGACAAGTACCGATTAACAGCCAATTAATAAAAAGGGAATCAGCGACCAACTGACTTTGAATCATAAAGGAAATGGAACTATTACGCAGAACAAATGTACTTTAGTTTATTCGATGATTTAGCCTAATTCTACTAATCCGTACAATCAGCTCCTGAATTTATTAATAAATTAACTTAATAATAAATAATAATAAATATTATAAATTCAAAATTTTTATATTACATTTTATTAATGACTATGATTTTTGGACAAAGCTTTAGACCAGTCTCCAAGTGGGTACGCGTACTGCCGGGGGTACGCTGAGTGATACTGTGGGGGTACGCCAAGAAGTGAATCCCACGATCACTTGCTAGTCGTATGAGTCTGGTATCGAAGTGAAGTGCGTATATATATATATAATACTATATATATATATATATATATATGATAGTTATATATTATATATATATATTATATATATTAGTTATATATATATATATACTGTGATTATATATATATATATATAATAGATATTATTAATATAATATTATATATTTAATATATAAAATATTATATATATATATATATATATATCATATATATATATATATATATATATTATTATATAATATATTATAATACATAATATATATATATATATTATAATATATTATATATATATATATAATATATTTATAAATATTATAAATTTTTAGTATATATATATATATATATATACTATATATATATATATATATTTATAAAAATTATATAGTATATAGTAATAACTCGCCGGCAAATTTAATCATCAACCCGTGAATATAATTTAAGAACTCTTTCAATTTGGAAATATATCGGGCTAGGGTTTGGTTTTATTTGTTCATTAGTTTTCTTTCATAAACCTACTCGGGAAGTGTTGCACAGGGTTAATAAATGTATCCTGAACTTATTTTTTTTTGGTTTTTTTTTTTTTTTAACAGTGTTATAAAGGACCATCACGGGCAGAACGCTATTCAAGGAGGGGGTGTTGCAGCGCCTCAGGAGTCAAAACTAAGTAATTACGCAGGATTGAGCACAGACGCGGCTTTGAAGTTGGGGGAGATAAATTCAGCGCAGGAACACAGAAGATGGAAGAGAATTCCACAGAAGATGGCAGGAAAGAAGGAAGCACCGCACGAACTAACCTGAGTTACCGCCATCAACACAAACTCGATGTGCAGATACAGCACCCTAGTTCTACGAGGGCGATCGTAAAGTGGAGGTACGCGAGTGATAGGCTCCCTCGAGCACCTGCGGCTGCGGTACCTATAGAAAAGAGATTAAACACCAACATGCGCCGCAAAGATAGAGGGTCAGGGGAACTGGAAAGTACAGACAGAGTTTATATAGCCTTTTGGCCCTTGAACTCGACCCTATCCAAAACCGGGTGAAACCAGAGCCCCCTGCCAGATTTGAGAGCAGTAGTCCTACAAGGGCGGATGAGCCCTTGTATACTGGAGCAACTGAGAAGCCGGAAAAAAAGTTCTCGCGTCTAAAACAGAACTCCAGTTTCTTTGAGGCCGCCCTATCAACCATTGTGATGTGAGGTCCAAGACATTTTTTTGTTTATGTTAAGGCCAAGGTGTTTATATTGTCAAACAGGAGAGCCGAGAGAACCGTCGAAAGAGATAGGTAAATTAGAAGGTGTCTTAAAGAGGGAGATTTGTAGGAGTTGAGTTTTAAAGAATTTGAGTTTCACAAGGTTGAGACAACCCCGCCGGAAATTCTATCCAGATCAGCGAGAAAGAATCCGAAAGATTAAGACGAGAGAGGCAATTCTAGAATAAAAGAAGGAGCAGATATGAAATGAGTTGAAGAAATGAAGGTCGAGTCATCGGCAAATGAGTGAGTGGATAGAGTTTAGTGTGCAGGTGAGAAGATCATTAATCGAAAAGTAGGAATAAAGGAGGAGATGAGAATACAGCACCCTGAGGAACACCTACTTATTGACAAGAAAAGGAAGAAAGAGCGCCCATCATACAACAGCGATATTGAGCGATTTTGAAAGAAAACTAGATATAAGTAAGCCAAAGAGAAGGAGTGAACCCAAAGGAGGGAGCTTTGAGAGCAGTGACGCGTGCCACATTCGGCGAAATGCTTTGGATATGTCAAGCCGCCCACCCGAGCTAATCTCCCCGGTATTTCTAAGGGCGGAAAACTATAAATCAGTTAAGATATGGAAAGTATATCGCCATAGACCTCGAACGTATTTCAAGCCGTACTGGCGATCGAAAGAAGTGAATGAGATTCCAATGATCTAAGAAAGAAGAGTTGAGAAGAGTTTCAAAAGATCTTAGAAGATAAATTACAAGTAAGAGCTATAGGGCGATAGTTAGAAGGGTCAAGCGCTTCCTTTTTCAGAATTAGGTTTGGAGCCATGTGCTGCTTCCGAACATTTTCGAGGGAGTGTTTGGTAAGGTGCGTAGTATTGTTAGATTCATGTAGAGAAGATTAGGTTGAAGGCGTAGGGGCGATAGCACGTTATGAAGCGAGCTACTCCCTTCGAATAACTGCGGGTGAGTTAACTGGCGATTCCTGGCCATCCCGCCCTTCTATATGTCGTTAGATTTGTAGGAGGGCGTACCATGCACACGTCGATCGATTATGGTACAGTCGACTATTTGCAAGGCATTAGGACATGGCGCGGTGAGAGTGGTTAGGAAGGTAGGAGGATGAGGAGTGCTCAAGAATCTGTCCCGGTTTGCACGTTAATGGAGAAGATAGAAGGCCGAAGAGATTTGCCTTTTCTGTTTTGAAAATGGCAGATTGTCAACAGTAATCATTTCCGCAATTTTTAAGAAGGAGGAATAGAACAGATTTACAGAAGTTTGTAGAGATATTTTTGTGGCAAGAGTCCAGAAAGATTTTTCAGTAGGAGAACCAAGAGGTTTAGCTGCACTTCGTGATAAAAGGCTCGTGTACGTGGCTCGTCGAAAGAGTAATCCCTGCAATCGGAATTCTAGCAGATATGATAATTAGTCTAAGTAGTTGATGATTGTGAGAACGGAGATTTTTCCTACGTCCTTTAGTTTTACGCGGTACTGTCTCTAGCCGTGGATTCCCAGATGAAACAATGCGATCGATCCGAACCTATGATTATTGAGGAGAGAAAGATTTAGTCGAGAAAGGAATGAACCTGCCTCTCCATCAACGATTACACTCCCACCGTTAAATCGGGTCAGAAGCTGAAGCGGTCACCAGAAAAAGGCATGTCACTCCAATTATAGTTAAGCGTAGAAGCGCAAGGCCCCCCAATCGGCCGAGATCTAGTGCCCGAAAAAACGCGTAGGGCAGGATGGAGCTGTTTGGAGAGAAAGTATTAAGAAAATGAAGAGATATAAGGTTGTGTCAGATTTTGACCAGAAGGAGCGAAGGTGTGTATTTATAGAGTGAAGGACTAGTGTGTGAAACATAGGCAAGTGTGTTCAAGAATTGGTGGGAACGATCCGGAATGTGTGTGGGTTACTTTTTAATTAGTTGCTCAATCGTGAGAATGCCTAATATTCGGCCGTCCCTCCCCACAGATGTGGTGTGACTAAATTCAGTATGGAGGACCCACCATTCAGTGTTGGTGTACATTGAACCTAAATAGAGTGACTCAAGCATTTGGATGAGAAGAACTAACAGTCTCGTGAGAAGTAGTTAAGGTAATCAAACTATGGGTAAAATGCTGTTCTGTTAGGAGAACAGTAGCAGAAGCACAAGATTATGTAGTAGAAGGAAGAAAGATTTTCAAGCCATAGAACATCGAAGTTAAGGAATTCAAGATTCTCGAGACGTGTGTACAGGAGTGTTTAATGTTAACATATGGCCACATACTGTCCACCCTTTAAGACGGAAATGATGAAAAATAAAGTTTGTAGTTGTGACATATAAACGAGTTAGAGGATGAATTCCTAGCCATCTGGGTCTCAGACAGGAGCAAAAGTTTAGGATTAGAGTTAGAAAGGTGGTGTTCCACGGATGCAGAGTTAGTGTAAGCCACGGATGGTTAGTAAGTCGATAAGTAAGCCCGCGCCTGTACAAAGCTGCCATCTTGCATGCACAATACAGACAACACAAAAGAAACGAAAATAGTTTCCAGATATTGTTCATGCGTGCAGTTGAAGAGATAAATAAGAATTCTGGGCTATGTTAACAAAATATATTGACTTATCTTAGAATTGTTTTCTGAATTATTACAATGGGTGATTCGAGTAGGAATTATGAAAAACTTACAAGGCAACGTATTTGAGATTCAGTCATGAATCTACTGATGACTAAAAAGTAAAGTAAAAATTCGATTCTTAACATAAAGCTAAATTTAAAAGTTAAAGTACCAAATAATAAAAATCTAATTTGAAACATCTGTGAGTGACGAAATTCAAGAATTCACAAACAGTATTAACTTTAAAATAAACCTTCAGAAGGTTTTACTTAAAGAAAATTAAAAAGTTAAAACTAGGTACTTAATCTTTTAAAAACCTCGTAGAGTAGAACTTACTAAATACGATAAATGGCTAATCGGACCAGTAAGTACTTGAAGGATTTAATACTATTCTAAATAATAAATAAAATACTTTGAAAAACTACACACATGCTGTTCACCAACATGGAATGGCGAAAAGGTTAAATATTAAACATATATAAGCTAAAATTTCAGTGAGAGCACATTCAACAACGTCTTCACACCACGAAACCTTACACATACATGTTGTGTAGGGAATTAATGGCATAAAAAATAAAACAAAAAAAATATTGATATGAAATAAAATTTTTATCAACAACAATATTCTATAAATTACAATGTGAAATGCAGCATAAGGGTGTCTAATAATGGGTTGTACCCCTCTGGCCTTTCCAACGTCCTCCAAGCGATTCGGCATTGATTGAAATTGATCTGAGATGGGTCTCCTGTCGGGATGTGTCAAACAGCGTTTGCAACTCTCTGATTTGTGGGACTGGAGCATTGTTCACCTTGGGCTCTGATACGCGCGCTACCCAACTTACATGCGTAAGCATGTTCAAATTGGGATTTCATGGTCCGGTGATCCCTCGGGCAGAACGCTCAGGAAGTCCGATTCCCTACACCTGTGTTAGGGCTGATCCGTTTACACCTGTGTCAGTGTGGCTGTCTGGCGTTGTCCATGGAGTATCAAAAAATTTGGACGCCAATGAAGGATCGCGATAAGGCACTTGTGTATCTCTTTGAGATGTCTTTAATTCCGCATTACCTTTCAGCGCGATAGCGTTCCTCTTCCTCCGATAGTGCATGCCCGTGCAAGTACCGCAAGAAAATCCTTTCCCTACAGCCATCACTAAAGTCCACGTACAAAAGGAAGTGCCTTGGGAAGATATTGCATAGCAGTAAAAGTGTTCACTCCTGCACGTGCTCGCCGACGTCCAGCCTGGTCCACATTAGTTATGGAACTCTTTCGACTCATCTGTGCAGTGTCCGATGCTCCATCCTTTCTTGTGAAAAATGAAATTGCAACCCGATGCTTCCTGCTCAGTGAGAGGGCCGAGTGCCAGACTCCTGTAATACGTACTAAATGCGTTCATGTCTGGTCATCTTTCTCAGGCTGTCGTGCTCGGGATAATGGCAATGTTCTGAACTCGTTTCTGGTTTCATGGGGCGGTGTTTGTAGCTGTCAACGTCTTGTTTTGGAACGTGATCACTGCAAGCACGTTGCCGAGAGATTGATGAATATTGTCATGCTCTTCTCGACGTTCCGAGCCTCTATGGCGACCGCTTGGACCATGGTCCGTCTACGGTTACTGGCCAGTCTCGCATGATACCGACGAAGGATTTCCCTGACTGACCGTCGATGGTTTTACTCGCAGAGTGTCTGCTGCGAGCCGACCTGTGCTCTGGATAATCGCTGCTGTCCGACAGCTGGTGATCATACTCCTATGGCATGTGGTTTTCTCTTCTCTGACGATGTCTTTCGATTTGTGGACATGGTCTTTGTCAAGCTATCGACTAACAGCAGTAGGGTTTTGAGTTCGTTAGTGGTTGATTCTTGCCATCTTGTTCCCATACGCAAACGTACGGTTTCGGGTCATTTCGTAATTTTGTTGGTTTGTCTTCTATTTATGTCATTAGTTCTCAATAGTACATTCGGTGTAGTTACACTACGTATCCCCCCAAAGTTAGGTATTGACCGCAAATAAAACAAACCTCTACATTTCCAAAAATGAATTAGAGTTTACGTTATAGCTTACGGGTCATGCGTGTTAAATTTGTGCCGCGAGTTTTATATAGATTATAAAATATATATATATTTATATATATATTATATTAGTAATATATATATATATTTATATATTATATAGTTATGATATATAGTATATATAGTATATATATAATATACTATTATATATATATTATATTATTTTTATAGTATATATGATATAGGTACAACATTTCTATATGTATTATATATATTATATATATATATATATATATATTATTTATATTATATATTATATTTATCATATATAGTGTATATATATATATTATATTAAATAATATATATAATATATATAGTATATTATTAACTTATATTATATTACAAGGCTTAATCGGGGTACATAACATAGAATCATTTCGTGCTTAGTGAGTACGGCGGATCAAACAAAGTTTGGAGACTCGCTGCTTATGACCAGATGTATTTCGAACTTATTTCGTGCAAGTCACTTCACATAAAGAATATACTTATTAATTATAATGATATATATATATATATTATATTATAATATAATATATAGTACTTTATATAGTATAATATATATATATCTATATATATATATAGTATATAAATATGAATATATATATAGTATATTATATATTAATTGTATATGTATTTAGTAATTATTATATATATTATAGATTATTATATTATTATATTATATATATATGATAATATTATATATTAATATATATATATATATATATTTATATAGTTATTATTATTATTATTATATTATTTTTAGGATTATTCGTAAAAGTTCGTTAGGATATAATATTTATATTATGATATATATGGTTATATATATATATATAGTATAATATAATAGTGATATATATTATTATATTAATATATATAATATTATTTTAGTGATCATTGGACCGTATTACCTATTTGGTATCGGTATCTCTGATGGTATCGGCTCATTTTTTGGAAGTTATCGGGTAGCGCTATCGTCTAATTTTGGTAGTAGCATGTATGCGATTATGCGGCATTATTATGATTATAGTAGTATATTATATATATATTATATATTATATGTATAATTCCGGTTATATTAAATTAATATAGTATTACATATTATCTATATATATATATATATATATTATGATAGTATATATATTACTAATAGTATATATGTATATAGGTATATATAATATATATTATTATATATAGTACTATATATATATATTATATTAATGAAAATGTATTATTAATATTATTATGAATATTAATATCATGTATAGTATATATTATATTTTATATATATAGTTATATTAATATAATATTACGTATATATTTATTATTATAAATATGAGCGGTATTAAGTGTGATTTTCATAAAGAAACCCTACTTTTAAAAGCGTTTTCGGATCTGTATACCATCTACATTATGTAAATATATAATTAAAATTATACTGCTTCAAATTCAATCTTGTAATTTTCGGACTTCCTTGTGATCTTGTGCAGTTGGCTTTTCCTTGTAGCCTTCCTGGAAAATCCGCGGCAAAAGTTAAAACAGATACGTAATTGACTGGAGGACCTGTAACAAAAGTTGTTGTTTTTTCATCACATAATACGTTCTTAGTATTTGTCTCGGTCACACTAAGATTTTGAAGGAAACATTGGACTAATGGTTTTTTTTTTTTTTTTTTTTTTTTTTGCTTGATTTAAGCTTTTGGCAGGTAACGTGTGTCCCGGAAAGGTTACACGCACACACACACAGCACACATTCACACACACAGCACAACAGCAGCACACACACACACCACACCACACACAGCAACACACACACAACACACAGCACACCACACAAGATGGTCTGGAGAATTAATCCATTGGATTGACGTACTAAATATTTTAATTATATTATGTAATAATTTAATTATACTTATGTGATGATCGTAACAAAATTCTGCCGCCCCGACACATATACGTATATATATATATATAATAGTATATATTTATATAATATTATAATTATTATTATATATATATAATATATTATATATATTATATATTATAGATTAATATATGATTATATATATTATTATTAATATTCATTATAATATATTTATAATATATATATATATATATTAATATAGTATAGTAATATGCTATGGTAAAGTGCATTAATATGACCAGAAGGAAACTATAGGATTGTTCAGAGTCTTTTATTTAGCAATCAAAGTTTCATTAAAAATATGTTGAACGCTAAAAATCATGTTTTTTTTTATGGTTTTTCTTTTCATTCTTTCGAATAATTTTTTTTATTTTTTTTCCCTTAATTAACTAAAATGCGTACGGGGACACAGAGGGGACGAATTCCCCCCCCCCGTGCGTCCACGGAGGCAAGAGACCCTCGGACTCCTGCCTCTTTGCGGCTTACCCGTAATGTGGTATTCGCATATTAAAGTAATAGCCATAGTGTAGTATTGGATAAAAGATTATTTCTTTTTTTTAAACTCAAAGTAATATCCTAAGTGGTAAACCGCAAGATGACAGGAGTCGGGGTCTGCTCGCCTCGCCCTCTGTTCCCACCGTCGGCTCGAGCCTTCTAAATGGGGAAAATAAAAAAATTCTTAAATATTTTCCCGATGGATAGAAGAAATGATTTTAGGTCGAGACATTATAGTTTATTGAAAGCTTTTATCTTCGATAATAGAAGTTCCTTTGAAAATTTCTATTAGTTGTTTTTTTCTTGGTTATTTGCAACTTCACCCTATAGTATATTTATTATATAATATATATATATATATATATAGATATAATATATTATAGTGTATATATATTGATATATTATATATTATATATAGTAGATATATTATAAATATAATATATATTATATTATAATTATATAAGTAAAATATTTATATAGTATATATATTGTATATAGTATATATATATATTATATAGTATAATATATATATATATATTATTATATAGTATGATTATATTATATATTATTATATATATGTATATAGTATTATATATATTATATATTATATATGATATAAGAATAGATTTTTATGAACTTTTTTGTATTATACGATACTCAATTTCGATCCTTTTCAGATCACTTTAATTGGTCAAATAAGTTTGTGCGCTCCTCCCAAAATTAGTTGGCGATGGCTGTAGCCAAAGCCCAAAATAACGATCACCCCTTTTCTAATTCATCTTGTAAGGATTTTCATTCAAACTGCTTAACATTTAAATCAAACTCTCAAATGTACCTCTTCCTGAAACATTAAACCCCGTCAGTCTTAATCGTGTGAACGCAGTAATAAAATAATTATGCAACATTTGTAAATAACTTTTACCTCGAAACATTTTATCCTTCGGAAAAATATGTTCAAATTACTTGTTGATTCTCTAATGTAGAGCAGATGTTAACCATAAGAGAAACTCTTTCATGTTACTCAAATTTACATGACTTTTTTATTCTAATAATTATCATTTTAATTTTGTTAAAATTTTTGACATATTTCCCAAGAGATTTAACTAACGAAAGTTTATCTCTAGGAGTCTAATTGCTATTAAGGTCTGACTCGGTAACAGCAATACGATAGTCAAATGGACAGTTTACACAAAAATAGATAGATATGATTCGGTTACAGAATTAAGATTATAGCAGGATTAGAGACAACATCGCAGCCATAATTTTGATGTAATTTATTTCCACTCTAATAACCGACATCATAAAGAAAGTAAGAATTCGAATCCTCCATATTATTGTAACAATCTGAGTAGCCACATTTACTGGGACAGTTTTTTTTGTTTTAATTCACCGGATTTCCGATAGGAAATTTACTTGGTTTGAAGAAATCCTATTAAGACAATACAAAATGGGAAAGTGAAGAATTCTTTAGTTTAGTAAGAATTCTTGCTAGAATCCATAAAGACTTATAAGCAGTTCCTTAAAATTATATTTTAACTTATGTTGAATAAATGTATAAAATTTTACAATAAAAATTGCGAAAAAAAAAAAAAAAAAAAAAAAAAAAAAAAAAAAAAAAAATAAAAAAATAATATACCACGCCAAAGTATGCGTCTTTTATTTTATATATATATTTAACAAATAATAAATACTATTTTTTTTTAATACAGGAGATTTTTAGTGTCTACGTTTTAGATATGTACAACTTTTATGTAGCAAATAATGAGAAATGCCTCTAGTTTCTTCATTTAACTCTTTATGGATACATATCGCATATATAATATAAAATAATATAATTATATTTAATTAATTTATATAAGAGAAAATAAAATAATAATTTTATCCTAACTATATTAATCTATATAATATATATTATATATAAATCATTATATATTACTACTACTTATCCTATGCTAGCCCTTTATATAAATGTATAAATTATAGGTCACTTATTTAATTTCATAATATCCATTTCAAAACATTGACTACAACCAGTCCGATACCTGAGAGTAGTGACGCGCTCGAGTCAGAAATTCTTCCCGTTTACTTTGATAGAATTGCTTCGCAGGACTAGTAGCTCCATTCAGTCAGGTCATTTAAGAACTTATCTGACATACTTAGAGTATCTAGTAGAAGACTTCACTATAGGGCTGTTCGTATATCTTAGTGACATGTCCCAGTCCATAACCGCTTACTAACCCAAAACTATGGCTCATGTGCACCTCACAAAAGAACACCGGCATAATGGGTTGTCAGCAATATTGTAATTTTAAAACCATGCCTTTCACTTCCACCTCTCTTTTGACCCCTTTCGAAAATAATGAATATATAATACAGCGTATATATAACGATAACTAACATATATTAAATTACTGAATATTACTCATAGATATTCTTAATTAATAAAATATCTTATATATTTAGAGCATTTACAGTTATATATCACAATACCGTAAATTGAGCTAGGTTAATGTGAGTCGTATTTGAAATGAAAACTTATTATCATTGTCTTCTTGTATATATTAATATGTTGAACTTTGAAAATGAACGCGAACAAGGCATGTACTGATTTAAACATTATAATATGGTAAACTATTGCAGAAATCTAGAATACTAATAATTACTAGATACTAAAAACATGCCAGTCCTTAAATATATGGTTTACGTCATAAATAAAAATGATAATATATTTTAATACCACCTTAATACCATGTATTTAATTTAGTAATTCAATCATTATATAGGTATGTGAGGCAAAGATGATAAAGATGTAATCACCACAACGTAATATGCAAAATCATTATAGCAAGATTATATCTATTTAATCATCTCCCAAATATATCATTTCTTATTCAATAATGTTGCAATCAGAGTCAACACTCAAACAACCTCCTATTGAGCAGAGACCATTCTCATAAAATTTGAACCCTTGTATGCTGAATGCATGCTATTATCTCTATATTCAAGTGGCATGCTTTCTCTATATTTTCATTATGCCATAACAGGGTTAATCAATTCTGCTTATATGAATGAAATTATTTAGTTCTCTAGTTATTCTAATCAATATCATTGTTAGAAGATATTTTGATCTATCGAACTTGTATAATGTCACCTTCTGAGAAAACCGCCTTCTACAAGAAAAACATTTCTTACTTCAATTCAGCCTCTCCTCAAGTCTACTTAGCCTCAAGATCAACACCGATAATGCATCCTTGTTCCATACGTTGTTTCACCGCATATAAGCGATAATCTAAGGTCGTATACTTTCATTTAAATAAGGGGCGTAATTGATTTGCACTATACTCAAATTACTTGGACCTACATAGCTATTATACATTATATATAATAACTACATCATTGTCTTTGTAAATTAACCAATTTCTTAGCTAATTTTTATTTTATGCCAGTATCTTAAGCTTCCCCTCTTATTTATTCTCCTAGACACTTGGAGATTTGCTTAATTACTGTATATAATCATCACCTAGTAATATACTTTGTTCTTGGATCCACAGACATACAAAGCCTTAATCCCCATTCTAATATAACGTAAGTTATAATTTTTATATGAATATTAACCTATTCGAAAATATTACAAATATATTTTGTATTTATATTCATGCACATCTACTCACCAAGAAAGTATAATTTATTTGACATTTGGAATTGAAATTCTTATTAATATAAAATGTGACTGCATTGATAAATTTGTTTTTTTGTAAATAATATTTGCAAACTGTACGCATCTTGTAATTTTAAGTACGTCCAATACATAATTAAAAATAGATATTCATATATAAAATAATATAATCATATTTAATAAAATATAAAAATATAGAATATAATTAATAGTAAGTATAGTAATAATAATATTTATATAAATATATAGTATTATAATATCATCATCATATAATAATATAATAATCTTTATAAATAAATGCATAATTATAAATAATACTCATGATGTGACCTATGATAATATGAAGGACAATTAGTACGCCCCTTCAAGCATCTTGCCCCGTGGAGACACCCACTGCATTCACATATTATCCCGAGAGAATAGCATTATCTCGCCATATTGCTTGATCCAACAAACGACCTGTTTTCTACGATTTCGGCATACACTCCTTTAATCCACCAATGTACAACTTCCACGTTATCGCCACATTCAAATAACTTCATTCATCAGAACCTTACTTTCGCGAGGAACCTTAATCAAAGCAATAATTGATAAAGTCTAAAAAACATAATATCTTAATTGTAATCTCCTCGAGTCACATGGCAGTCAAGTAAATGTATTCTTAGATAATTTTCAACTGATATTGTACATGACATGTACCTACCTTTTCTGAAAACTCGCTGCTGGGAGTCATACACATACCTTGTTTAATCTTTTAAATATTTATCTCATAAGACCTTCTCACGTAACTCCAGAGACCTTTACAAACAAGTAGATAGGTTTCTAAGTAATGGCTATAATTATCCAAATCTTCCTTATCTAACTTTTTTATAAAATAGGGCAAACATACTAGCTGTTTTCTTAACCTGTTATACCTCACAGATGTTATAGATGAGCTTTAACAATATCAATATCACAAGTGAGCTTTTTCTCAATGCTGGTACTGTCCGCTCATTCGATTGAATTCTACCACTCGAAGCTAATACCATCTGGGGCCTGCAGCATTTTACTTTGGATTCAATAATGAGTCTTAATAAACGCTTTAATATCTTTTACGGTACAAAATTCATTAATTCTGTTAAGCTTCTATTTTGGTATACATGAATTCTTAGATACTCATTATGTCTCCAATACTTATAATCTACATCTTTTCCTTATCAAGTAAATTCCCTGAACGCCAAATAATAACTATTGAAAATGTAGACAACTCACTTACTGTAATGCATCTAAAATTTTCATTCCTAATTTTAATTGACCAATTGCTCCTATTCTTATACATTTTAAATTTCTATAAAATAAAGCTAAAAAAAAACTTTCTCATAAGGTATTATAAATTACTATCATCTTGGCTTAAATATAATTTCATGCCATTCTCTCTTGCCTTCAGTATTGATCTGATTAAGTTTTAATATTCTAATCTTTATCTATAATTTTCTTAACAGTTGCTCAATTAATATTATGAATATTTTAATAACATACATACGCATTATCATATAATTTCTCTATACTCCTTATCGCCTACTTATTTTTATCCACAAACAGGTTTCTCTTTCTCGCCACCTAATGGTTTTATTTTTAACCATCACGTTTAATATTAATTAACAATTTATTTCCCTACTGTCCCACATGCATAATAAGCAGCATCAACGACTTTAAAACTCTTATTATTTCATGTATTTTAATGTGGATAGGATATTGTTGTAGAGTTGTGGCCAGTTAGTAATAATACGCTATTCATATTATTGATAATAATAATTTAATTGCTGATTTTCTGTGTGATGTCTTATAAATTAAAATTGAGCCTGTAGTTATTTTACGGGATATTTTTTGGCATATCGTATTCGATTTGGTATCTCTATTAAATAATTACTAAAGTTCCTTGCTCTTCGAGCGTTCGTAGATTCACGATTAGAAAATATTCAAATTATATAGTTAACATGTGCAATCAGTGAAGTGATCCTTATTATGAAACAATATACATCTCATATGCTTATTGTCTCGCCTAATACACCCAATCACGTACAAACAAACAAACACTACTGAATATGCCCTATTTCATTCTTATATAATTAAATATATAAATATAACACTAAAATATATAATTAATAAACTAATTATCCTAATATAAATAATAAAATACTAACATAAACAAAATTATTATATATAGTAATATAATAGTATGAAAGTTACTAACGGAGAAACGACAACATTAAATAATGCAGAATGCTACTGTAATTTTTCTTTTAGATCCTAGAAACTGAAGTTTAAAATAAATAAAAAAAATAGACTCTCTCTAAGATGTTAGTGCAACAAAGGAAAATTGATAGGTTAAATTATAAATTTATTTTGTCCTAAATTTTAGTAATATCCCGGAACATCTTTGTAATCGCTATTTCTGACTGCCAAGGCAATATATTCATATTTCCTAAATTATCAAACAAATTTTTAATAATAAGCTAATAATTTTAAAATCTATCATTGTGACTACAAATCATACATATATACTTACATATACACATATACATCATATATAGTAAAAAGTATAAATATATTCTTATTGTATGAATATTAGGGTTGAAGGTAAATATATTACCTGAACTACTGATAGCCGCATAATCATGTTGTTCTATTATTTCAATATAAAATGTTGACTTCTCCGTAGTTTTATATAAATTGTATAATATAATATATATTATACATCCCTATTTTTATATGATTATGAATAACTTATGATATTCATAATTATATTTATTATTTAATATATATATAACTATAAATAATATTTATATAACTATAATATATAATTCCCTATATTATATTATAATATTATTGAATATGCATACTATTAGGAGAATTTTAATGACAAAAATTATTAATTAAATATACATAATTTATACTAAATAATATATTATATAAACAAAACATTAATTCTTTACTTTCTAATTCAATATTGAAAGATCCATAATAGTTATATAATATTCTAACAGAACATCAAAGATTGATAGACAAAATTTAGTTAAATCTAACCTACCTGATAGTATAAACCTTATAGGTAAATATATATACTAATATAAAATAATATCTAAACTAATAATACTACTACAATATGATATTACTTCAGTTTTAGTATAATACAATACTAAATATATATTAAAATATATACCATTATATAATCAAAATATAAATAATATATAAACTTTATCTATATACATATATAATGTTTAATATGTCTATCTATATATATAATCTATAATCTATAATAATAAATTTCATATATATATATCTAAATTTTACCTAATCTGTGGCTTAAAATACTCTAAACTATCTGGCAACCCCTGTTTGTGGACCTGTGTTCTGATTAAGATTTTAAAAAATTGAATTGAAACAGCCATTTGCATTACTTTTATATAAATTCACTAACTACATTATTGTTAGTAATAATATTTATTTTATTTAATAGTATAGATCTAGACGATACTTACACCACGTCTTGAATTAATACGGTTATGATAATTTTAATAAATTTATTATCAACTTTTTTTTTTTATAATATATTACAGACTAGTAAGAATGTTTGTTCAAATTTCTTTGTACTGTTATTTATTAGCTACGTAAAGCGTTTTCTTTTTGTGCGTATATCGTGCTTAGACGTAAGAAATGCTAAGTTTTGCGTTCGTTTTTGAAGCAGCGCAAAATCGTGAAAATGCTCACCAAACGTAAATTATTTCCTTAATTCTGTAAGTTTGCATCCATTCCCATGCTTGCCAAAATTTAGCACTGTTACAAAAATGTAACGAAAAACATGTACGGCTTGGAAATAGGCCCGTTTTGATTGTGAATGTTTTATTCACATTAAATTAGACGTTAAACTTCTATTCTTCGGTATATTGTGGTGCAGTTTCACTCTTAACTTTTATCGTTAGTGTACTTATAAACATATAAACCATCGTAATTATACCCCCAACATGATCTTAAAATTTCGTTTCAAGTCTTCTACAAATTGACGCACATTTATTTTGCTAATTTTGTCATTAAACAAACAAAAAAAACGCGTTATGAAAAGTCACCAAGCTTTTCTCGCTTGGTTTTCCATTATGTAGGATGAAGCATCACAGTCGAAAATGTGTTTCAGAGATATGGATAATAATAATCGGTAATAATAATAAATAATTATGTATTATCTATCAATCTTATTTTATTTTGTCAGGTCTGGCATGTTTTATGCAGTTATCAAACTTTCAATGTTATATACAAAGTGTATCCTAACTGTTAGTTTTTAATAAAGTTTACTAACTTTGCAGGACACTATTTTATGTAATGCATACTATCATATATTAAGTATATTTAATAATTTAAATATAGAGAGTTAAAAAAACTTAAAACTGTAGTTAGCCTACATAAGTATTGCTCGACTATCAATCTAGGTTAGGTTAAATATATATATATTAAGATTTAAATATTATGTATATATTATCGTAATTTTTTAAAGTATTGGGAAAGCAAAGTAAATTAAATATTAAATTAAATTAAAAACTTTACATTAATAAATGGTTAAATTATTTGATTTTTTTTACGGAGAATTTCGAGATATTTTTAGCATAGATTTAAGAAAAATTAATAAAAAAAGTTCGAAATTTAAACTAGACTAATTTCTCTTGGTTTTTTAGGGATATCACGCTATTCTCGATGAGCTTAGTTCAAGGAAATTTTTTGTGTGTTTAAGAAAATCGAATAGCAAATTAAGTAAGTTTACCGATAACGGTTATATTTTTGAATAAAACTTAAGACTTATCTAAACATTTACGAATGTTAAAAAAAAAATAAATATTGATTTGAGAGAGAAAAAAAAAAAATTCCTCTGCTAAGCATTTGAATTAGTATAAAAATTTAAAATGAAACATTCTGGTGGTGATTATTTTTTTATAGTAATCTGATTGCAAAATATAATTAATATATTATTTAGTATAATAAGAATTATAAGATATATTTAAATGCTTTTTCCAATATATTTTGACCATTTGTGTGAATTAGGTGAATTTATATATTGATAATATATATATGAGACAAATTTTATTGTGCTGTTGATCAAGAAATTATTTTTCGAACGAGTAACGTTAATACTGGCCCCCCGTAGATCGCCAATGAAGAAAGCCGGGTGCACCGATTTTCCTTCTGTTGAATGACGAGCTTTCGACGCTGCACAGCTGTTTATTGGTTAACTTAATACTCTAATAATATGAAAGACTACTATCTAATCCCTAATTGATCATAGTACCACATTACTATTAAGCTTTTATTTATAAATTTATATTAATACTATATTAACTATATACATAAGAAATAACAAAATTTTATAACAACTACTATATATATATTAATAAGTCAAATATTTTGTATAATTAGATATAAGTTATATAATATATAATAATACTAAGTCTATACTAATAAATCATATAAATAATAACACATTATATATCATATATATATCACGACCCATTAGGGGGCTCGAGCGAGGGGAACGATGGGGGAGCCATACCCCGTAAGGGAGGGGCGAGGAACCCCCTTGACACCAAAGCGGGGTTCCGGAGACCCTCCCCGGAGGGGGGAATAGTCCTCCCGTAGTTCCCCGGAAAGCGAGAGACCCCGACTCCTGCTATCGGGGCGATCTACCCTTGGGGGTACTCCTTAGTTAAAAAAATTATTTAAAAAAAAAAACTAAATGGGTCCGCGGGAGAAAAAAATATTAGAATTGGGTTCTTCGCTTCGGGGACGAAAGAGGTAGACTATTTCCCCCCTCCGGGGAGGGTACTCCGACTCCCCGCTCCTATTGGCTCTCATTGCCGGATGTCAGCGGGGTTCGCTCCGCCCTCCCCTACGCCGGTACGAGAATTACACGTCCCGCATTCTGTTTCCCGTCGCTCGAGCCCCCTAATGCCGTAGTTTTTTAGATAATTGTATAACATTATTCATTAATTATTGATTTAATTATTTATTATACGTGGTTATATATATTTTATATATCCTATATATATATACCGTAATGTATAATCTTAATAATATCTTTAATTAGTATATATTATAACTAATATAACATAAAATATTCATAAATAATAGCCCGGCTATTGGGCTGTGCTATATACTTATATATTATAATACATATAACATGTATATTATATATTAAATATACTATCAAAAGGAATAATAAAAGATAATAAATATAATTAATTATTATAGTACATATATATGTAAATTTGTTATTTGCGTGTAGATATTAAATTGTACTTTTTTTTTAATTTGTATATTTTACAAAAAATAGTTTTACAAATTTTTTTATTTCTTTGATTTAATATTTGTGTACACTATGTCTATAATATCGATTCCTTGAAAATTAGTGAAAAAATCGATTATAAAAAAGAATAATATCCGATATCGATTGTAATCGATAATCTGAAGCGCATTTCAACAGTGATTTCATTATCTCTACACAACGAACTGAAAATGAATACCGAAATTGAAGGGTTCCACTTTTGGAAAGTCAGGGAAGGTCATGGGAAAGTCAGGGAAAAAAAAACAATTTTAGGTTCAGGGGAAGTTCAGCCAGGATGCACGTTTTAAGATACTGCTGAAGTCAGGAAATTCCACTGAAAAGTCCAAAAAAATGGTCGGAGAAATTTAAATTTCAAACATTGAAGCAATGACTCCCTAAAATTATTGCATATTATTATATATATTTTTTTTATCCTTACTGTATAATTGTTGAATAAGAGATGTGTTTGATAAATGAATGAAAAGGTGGGCGGCGAGGGAATGACATTCCTCTGACTATTATTCCTCTGTTCTTTCCTATTTTATAGGGATTGTCCTTTATTGCTAGTAGTGCGATTTTGTGGTTTGTTCAAATTCCCTTTTTTTGTGGAGGTTTTACATTAATAATTAATAATAGATTTCATTAAATAGTGCAATTTGAACCTTTAAAATGCTTTTTTTTAGTTGCAAAGCATTGTTATAATACATTAGACTATTACAAATGATATTCGTGAATTAAGTGTAGGATACCATTGATGGTTTCTGCGCATAACTTCCGCGCAAAGGTTATTTAAAGAATTGCTAATTTGATGTAGATACTAATGTCTATCATTTACCAACAATGGTTACCTCTTTGATAAGTTTAATGTAAAAAGAAGCTATTGATACTATTCTAAGCATGGAGAGCGTTCACAACGAAAGTATTCACATCAAGAATGGAACTCATTTGATGATCATACAACTACACAAGCAGGATCAAACCAATCACATTGAAAAAACTTTGTACGTGTTCTAATAATATAAATTTAGTGAAGTGTGCACTTGTTAAAGCTTTATGCTATTATTCCATAATTCATGATCCTATACTCATAACTGATTGTAAATACCACTGAGTGTTTTATTGAAATAAACCAACCAAACCAGTTTATCAATCAGTTTCATCTTTTTGCATTAAAGATGATGTACAAGATCTGAAATACTATGGGCATTAAAGGTGGTGGATGATAAATGTCTTTAAACTGGTGTGCAGATATAGGGGAAAAATTTAAATTAATGTTTCCAGATAGTGCGACAAGCTTCAAATTTTAAAATGGGACCGACGATATAAATGTAAATATTGTGATTAATTATGGACTTGCTCCCTATTTTCTAGAAAGCAAAGCACAATACACTCTACTTTGCGTAAGCTCATTTACCCTTTAAATTAAAAATACAAAATATTTGTTTAGTGTGACTGTCTATTTAATTGAGACATTAGTGAGATTCTCTCTATATTCTATAGTACCTGGGATCAGTGTTATGTGGGAATTGTGGCAAATTATTAAATTAGGACTGATATTTTCGCGAGGAATGCGACAGTGGAGGAGGGTTTTCTAATGAAAGTTAAGCAATTATTAGTGGAGAATGCCTGAAAGTAATAAGTCACTTCAATTGTATTCTTCACAAAAAATTATTGTGGCACAATGCTTTATAAATCCATTAGAAAGTTTTCATAAAGATCCTATCATCAAAAAATTGTGACAATTGTAAGATCCAGGCTTGCCCATAGGAGTATGAGAGATCCTCAAATAGTTCAAAACAGAACCAAAATGAAGAAAGAATAATTAAAAGGTTTAAAAAAACGAAATTATCCACAAATGATCATTTATTACGTAGAAGAGCAGGGAGATAGAATGTTAAAAGTGAAATTCTTTGACAGAGAAGACTCGACTATAAAATTCAAAAAATTCACGTTGATGAGAAAAAAAAAAGTTACCTATATCTCTCCCAAATTTAGAAGCACTTGTGATCACAGAGGACGGTTAATTCACCCTTAGGCTTATAGTAGCTTTTTTAATTATTTTCTTATGTATTGAAAGAAAACTGTTTACTTTTGGGAAAAAATAAAAAGGAGTGTGTTGGACGGCTATGGGGAGGTATAGGCTGGTATTGACTAAAAAAAATTTTTTTTTTTAAATTCAATCATGAATGAATTGTAAACAGTTTCTCATAGATTTTTCAATAGCTTTATGTATAACTGAAGTAAATAGACTGCATAATGATTAAATATTAATTTATTTATATGAATGCCAAAAACTAGCTAACACGACTGCGTCAGGGAAAATTATGCAGATTTGTGTCAGGGGGAAAAAGTCAGGACTAGCTCAGGGAATCCGAGGATTCAAAATTTCATGTGTGAACCCTGATTTTGTTTGATTTCATGCTAATAGCGTTATTTATATATCTTTAGCCGAATATTTAACCCAAAATTAAACCTAAATGCGTAAAAAAAACTTCAATATATATAAAACCTTTTTTGCATTGTAATATAATGTGTTAATAATTAGTTAATATTAACTATAAATCGAGTTTACTGGTCTATAAATATTAGACAACTTATTCAGGTATAATATAATTATATTATATAATCATAATATAATAATAAGATATTAATTATATATTTTTGACTAAATTAACTGATAACTCTATATAATATATTTATAATATTATGTAATATTATACGTATTATATATTAGGCAAATTTACAAGCTGTCATGTTTCGCAGTATATTTAGACGCTTGTAACGATTGACAAGTTTTTAATTTCCGCGATCGGTTCCGTAAAAATCGGTACTTTGTTTGTATTTAGACTAGAAGGACATCTTGCTTATACGATATCTTGTTGAGCTATGCAAATCTTAATTTTATAATATTTGTAACAATATAACTAATTAATATATAATAATAATATTAATTAAATAATATATAAGCATATATTATTTCGACTCCATCATTTTCATATTATTTCGTAATTATTATTTTATGTTTATAGAGAAATTATTATAATTCTTTTTTTGCTTTTAGATATCTTGACAACAAAATGTCAAATTGACAAGGTCTGAAGGTGTATAATGGTTGAAGAACATTTAACGTATTAATTGCAAAAATGAGGTGTAGTCGGATAAAATTTCGTTTTTTTTTTGAATATATTTTAAAAAAAAAACGATATTATTCTCCCCATTTAGGACGGCTCGAAGCAACGGTAACATAGAGGACAACCACGCTCGATCTCGTAAGGCTTCGCGAGGGCCGAGAGACCCGACTCCTGCCGTCTTTGCAGTTTACCCAATATGGTATTAGCCTTTGTTAAAAATAAAAAAAGAAATAATTATTAATTCCTTGTTACACTTTGCTATCTATTTACTAAAGGCAATACCATAAGAGGAAACCAAAGATCGGCGCAGGGGTCAGAGCGAGTCTCCTCTGAACCTACCCGGTGGCAGACGGGGGGACTTTGTTCCCCCTCTGTCCACCATCTGCTAGCGAGCCCGTTGTTTGGCCTATTAAAATTTTTTTTTTTAAATATTATCCGGAACGAATAAAATAAAAATAAAAAGAAACAAAGTGATTTGTTACTGCTACGGGCTGCCTTCTCTAGTATAACATCATGTTATCTACCCGCCAATCTACCTATATAAACCTTTATACCTTTCTATCTAACTATATATCGCTTATCTACCTTTCTATTTAACCATGTATTTCTTATCTACTTGTCTTCTTAAATATGTTGTGCTTATCTACCTATATATTTAACAATCTTTCGCAAAACTACTTGTCTCCTTAAATATCTATTAACCAATTATACATTCAATACTAATAATATACCATACAAAAAAAACCAACAAAAAAACACCAAAAAACAAAAAAAAACCCAAAAAAAACAAAACGATCCAAAACCACGAAACTCATATTGAGGTGATTGATACAACAATACCAAAAAAGCAAAATATTTAATTCTTAAGAGCAGAAAAAAACGAAACAGATATGCCGTCATTTTAAGAAATCTCCAGCAGAAAGATTTCCCGTTACAAACGTTTATAGATTTTTTCATCGTCGGTACTCGCCTGATACTCCAAATCTTCGTTTACTGCTGACCTTTTACTACAGTGTTCGTACGTCTATTCCCCGACCCAGATGTTGCTTTAAATTCCAAAGGTTTGGTCATCATCGAAAATACTGTAGGAGTTAGCATAACATATGCCCAGACTGCAGAGAAGAATTTCACACTCCTTGTTCATCTTCACACCACACGTCCAAAAAACCTGTGGAGCCACAATGCTATTCCTTAAAATGCCACGTCTCTACCTGTTTTATCCAGAGTTCGATGATTCTTCAGCTATTCAATCAACGCCACTTTAATTTTCGAATATGAAGGTGTTCGTGCAAGGTTTCGTTCTATCATTTTATAATTGTCTTGATTCAATGAACCTAATCGTTACTTCTATCCGTTGGGCAAACAGTTATAATTTGTTTCAAATAGTTTATGAGCACGGGGGCTAAACACTTGCCGTAGACAGGCATGCCATTTTCTTGAACGTAAACTTCAACTACAGTAATAGAAAATTTCACAATGAAGGTAAATCACATAGCTTCCAGTTCTAAACACCTACCAAACAATCAGCATACTAATTTAGAAAAAAAAGGAGTAGCAGAGCCTAGCCACCTAATACCTCCCACGAACCTAACCCTATATATGTTCGCCCATCTTCCGCTAACTTTACAAGTCCCAAATTTCTAGTCTGATTCTAGCAATGATCACCAAACATACGCAGCATAACATTAAAACTCCTTAAAACGAACTTGTCACATCCGCGTGCTTGACATATTGCTTAATTACCCCTCCCGCGGTCAAAATCTTTAGAGAGCTATCTCATCCCTTTTTGCATTAGTCCTAAAATTCAATCGAAGATTAGACGTATGACAGCGTAGAGTATATGTCAGCCTCCACCTACCCTACGATACACTTGCTTAGGATCTCATTCCAAACGAGTTGATCCGTATCTCCACTAGGAGCCTTAGGCTCGTCTCCCCAGGTGAAGCCTTGAGTATGAATCCGCATGTGATGCTTACTCTTTCTTACGAAGGGAAATACTCAATGTGCCACAAGCTTACTGGCCATTCTGCAAATGGACTTCTATTGAACATCCCTAATTTCCTCAACATTCCTTTAGCAAAAAAAGGTGCTGCCGTTCTCTTATGATGAAGGGGATAATACACCTTAGGCTCTTCCCATTCTCACTCCATTGCTTCGTGCTGACCTCCTCTCTCAACATCTAGCCCACCCCTATGACTAATTACTGTACTATAATTCGCTAGAATTAAATGCTCATAAATCAAAATGGAACATTTATGGACCGAGTTGCTTTCTTTATAAGGACAAAAATACCTCTCAATATACCCTAAAACTCTTCATGGGACACGTTTTACGGTAGAATTAATGGCTTTGATGATTGCCCAATTACTTGGAATTCTATTTCCTTAACCACTGTGGATATTAAGCGTTTCTTCAGATTCGCTCAGCTCCCTCCAGGCCTTTAAAGCCTCCTATTCTAAAAACACAATGGTATCTGCGGTACAACAGTTTATTCCTGAGCTGCTCCAAACTCTCTACAAAACAATCATAACCATGTATGGAGCCCGTAAGAGTAAATGGCAAAATAAAAGCTTTGACAAAACTAAGGCCAAAAATGGCCCGCCTCTCTTTCTGAGCTTGGTCCTAAGCAATCTCCCGGGTGATCGCCATTCGACAGGTTCGCCCCCCGCACAATCAACATATATTTCCTTGCCCTCCGACAGGGCATCTTCCAGGACTTATGGCAGAAAAAGTGATTGGGCGAGATAATCAAAGGGCAAACTTAAGAAAAATATAGACAAAAACCATTGTGAGTGGTCCTTCCATACTCTCGAACGAAAGCGTAACACCTCACAGCATAAATAAGGCGACACCTATAAAACTCACAGCCACAGTCACGGAATCCTCATCCCATCTGCAAACACCATCTGCAAATTTGCCCGTCGCCATACCACTCCTCATCTATTCATATCAAATCTTCATTGATCCCTCATCCTACAAACTGGATCCCA
Organism: Trachelipus rathkii; assembly: GCA_015478945.1. Classification (NCBI taxonomy): domain Eukaryota; kingdom Metazoa; phylum Arthropoda; class Malacostraca; order Isopoda; family Trachelipodidae; genus Trachelipus; species Trachelipus rathkii. The sequence continues at coordinate 27,896 of JABUQX010094951.1, forward strand.
TACGCCGTTGTCAATTTTTCCACCTATACATCCATAGCTAAAAGGATATACTAATTCTATAATTATACACCATACTAAAGCGTTATCTAATATATATATACTGCAATATCATCCCAACTTTAATAGAACTCTATTTCTCCTTATCTCCATGAACTGAATATTCTTAAGACTTATCTTTGTTAGGTAATATTAGAATCAATATATTAATGATGAATAAAAGGAATATTTTTATTTTAATGTATTTGATGAATATCCATTTCGCCATCCATTTTTTTTTGTTTTTTGACCATTTAAATACAAATAAGTAGAATAGCAACAAAAAAAAAAATCGAAAGATAGATTTTATTGCAACAATTTATAATAGCTTACGTTTGGGCGTTGTGGCTCTCATGTACGTAAGCTCAAAATAATATATAAATATATAATATAATATATAGTATTATATAATATTATAAATATATATATAAATATTAATATAATAATATATAAATATAATCATATAAAACTATAATAATAAATATAAATATAATAATATATATTGAAATACTGGGTTATATATAATATATATATATATATATATATATAATAATAATATATATATTATATATATATAAGAAAATACAAATTGAAAATTACGTAAAAATTTCAAAACATCATAAACTTTATTTCATACTACCAAACCTCAAACCTAAAAAAGACCAGTAAATCTAATTATTTATAAATACTACTATGATATATAATATATATAATATAACTCCGAGGACCCATTCTCCATGCGTATAACGCATTGTTAAATAAAAGTTTTGAACCCCAGACCCAAACAGAGGTCAACCCTTATTATCCCGATAACCATATTAATATCCTGCCACCAACCCTATCGCTAACATAAACAACCAATACAGGAATTCCACTATTCAATTATCACGAATTCAATGCAACTTATTCAAATCTCTATGATACAAGGATTTATAAATTTCAAATTGCTAATCCACCTCTTAATCCTCTCATATTACCTTCTCATCATCTAATACCAAAACCCACACTTAACATTTTAAACACTTAAGAGCCGAAAGCTCATAAATGGCGCAGTTCCATCCATAAAGTCAATATTATGACAGGCAAAACTCAATCCCTCTATCGGAGAGAGGATTCACAAAGTAATACACTCTTCAAATAAAGGCTCACCTGATATTACTACTCCACCGCTCCCACCGCCTCAATATTAAAATAAAAAATTTTCTGTTTGACAAACTAAACGTCTATAAAACCTTTAGAACTTCCTAATTTCTATTAATGTTTTAAAATGAAATTGTATTTAATGTAAACAAAAATTTAAGAATTATTGAACATTAATGGATATTTTCTTTTAAGATATAAAATTAGAAAATGAATTATAGAATATAACTACATTCTCTAAATACAAAATCTATAACCCAAGCACCCACATATATCACCATACCACTACACTAAATATCACATAACCTCACTACATATAAACCATATATAAATATACTCATTTCCCTATGTATTGATATTATTACTCACTAAGAAACCCCGTCCAATCCGAATATCTATTTATGAAAACTCTTTTTTAAATTACTAATATCTTTCCACCACTTTTAACTTATCATCACCCCTATAAAAAGAATATATCATCATATATATTTATACTATACTCTAATAATAAAATATAACTAGATGTACCAAACACTTATACATATATAAATGATATAGAAATATAAATAATAATAGTACATATATATAACTAACAAATTAATATACCAAATCTTATAGTTCATAGATAATTTTTTTATAATAATCTAATTAATTTAATAAACTAATTTCTAAACCCGTCTCTTTCAACCTTTCGATCTCTGCTATCAACACCTTGGAAAGCTCTTCAGCATTTAAATGATATGGAGCTTTATAATAGTAAGCAGCAGGTAATTTTTGATATTTTATGGACAAGTACACCAAAAATTGTTTAACATTCCTATCAAGTGAAATTAAAGATTCATCTTCTTTAATATTATCGAGTTGGTTTTCCTTACACAAGGAAATTATAGCTTTCGGAATGTCTTCATCTTTTATTTCCACGTCATTAAATGCTAAGAGTGTTTCTCTGGCATATTTTAACACGTTTGCTCGCATTTTTTTAATTAAATCACCACTACTCTCGAGAGAACTATTTTCATTATTATCAGTTACCATTGAAGGTTTTTGTCTCTTTTCATCTGAAGTAGTTTCCTTTGATAAACTGGTTTTTGCTTTTACATCCGCTGTGTTTACTAAAATAAGGGATGGGCTTTCCCTATTACGTTTCTTACTTAGAGGACCAGGCTTTTGTAGACAGGTTTGAGATTTCATTACGGGGATCTTGGAAAAAGGTTTGTTATGGGTCACTTGACTAGAAGATTCTGCCTTTGAAGTACATTCTTCATTTTTGTCCTTTAATTTCTGACTGGCAGTGCCGACTGTTTCGAGACTTGATGAATCGTTTCCAGAGAACTTTAGCGGTTCTGATGCTACAGACTGATCACAGCTACTCGAGCTTTGGGAAGAATTCCTTCTCGATTTCTTCGCTATATTGCGCGAGTTCGATATTCCTCGCGAATCTTCAGAATCTTCAAAGTCATCAGAAGATTCAATAAGTAAGAGGCGCCTCTTCTTTTTAGCAAATTTATTATGAGAATCATTTAGAGACTTTTTATTAATATCCTCAGAAACTGAAATATCAGAGTTTTTAGGAGATTTTACTTTACTTTTTTTTGCGCAAGATTCAGAAGAATTTGCTTCCTCGTAAGGTCGTTTGCTACCCAATATGCCTTTTATCAGCCAGGGAGAATTTAATTTACTTCATCCGATTCAGTCTCCACATTGGCAAGAAGGTCGGTGTTCATCTAAAATTTGTATCATAGATGATCTCCATGTAAGAGAAAACCATCAATGTCTTTATGAAATGTTTGCTTTTGGAAGAATGATTAGTAGACGAAACCTTCGCATTGACGCTTCCGTCTTTATGCTTTTGGTGTTTTGTGCTATAAATATCTTCCACTATCAATCTCTGCCTTCTGTTAGTTTAGTCTTCTAGTTCATATCGGGACCTCTCATTTAAAAATTTCTTAGTTTTGTAGACAAGAATAATGACTATTCCATGGTGCTTCAAACTTCTCTCTTTTATCTCTCAGTCACTTCTTTTAACCTCAAAGAGGAATGTGCTCTCTCATGTTCTACTTTAATATTCGGTTCATTAAACCATTTTACTATATTCTTTCACGTGCAATATTTACGAATATCTTGGAAGGCGGTGTTCATCCTCATTCGGTATTTCTACAGAAGTTTCGAGTTAGGATCTTTGTAAAAGAGTTTCTTTTCGTAGCAGACATCACTATGGTAGCTATCAACTTCTTTTTAACATTCAAATTAACATTATATCATGATAGGTAATCTTCACTCTTCATCGTCCGAAGACAAAAACATATTATGGTATCTCCCATTTTAAACTACTAGACATTCATATAATCCTAATGAATCTTCTCCCGCTGAGGAGGTAGAACAAGCATCTGCAGATACTGCACAAATTTCCCTTTCTTCCGGTGGATGACTTTTCAATGATATAATCGAGCTAAAATTGAGGGCGAAGGAGAAGTGTAAACCACTATTTGAAATTTATTTAAAGACGACCGTTTGGACTCCCATTAGTAGGATTTCTTTCTATTGCTCAGTTCGAACAGCGCCCCCTCAAAATTACTATCTGAAAGAAGATAATAAATTACAGGGCATCAATCAATTTCATCTACCTAACAAGCATTCTTTCTATGGCTTAATAATCTTGCTTGCCCCACTAACCTTCATTCCCGAAAGATGACTTACTAGCGTTGCCTAGAACCTCTTATACTCTGCTCTATTGTTAACTTCTTAAAGTAAGAGGTTTAAACTCAATACATAGATACGAATTCATTGGTGGGGAATAAGCTTGTCATATAGGAAACAAAACGAGAATATGTACTTTTTACCAAAATAGGTCAGATTTTATCATTCGGCAAGCTGTATTTGAAAGACATAGCATTCGAGCGATTGAACGTGAGTGTTAAAGAAATCCTAAAATTCTTAAGTTAATTAAATATATCTACCAACACCGGATAAAGTGTCGATAATGACCGTTCCATGTCAGAATCAACTCTACAAATAGATAACTACGAAATATCGAACTACATACAAACATCTCTGACAACAGGACAAGAGGGACTTTTCCGAAGTTGCAATATATCATCAACCCGAATAATATGTAGAACTTCACTTAAAAAACACCCAGTCAAAATACACTATATGTGATAAGCACATTCCGAATCCCACTATGAACATTCTAAAGAGGATCTGATTAAAAGCAGATAGAATACCCATCCGAACTGCAATTCCCTAGTATTTTTTTGCATGATGAGTCTGAACAACGCTTTGCATACAAATAGCTAAGACATCGGTCTTTAGCATATTTATCTTCGTACGAGTTCTTAGTCTGCATGGAGCATCTCCTTCCATGAATATATTTACAATCGCGAGGACATTTCCTATACAAATAATAATATTTACAATGAATTCCATCATCCCTCGGTAATGTGTGAAAATACCTGCAATGTGAAGAACAAGCCTCATCATTAAGAAAACGAGGACAACGACGATCTTTACGCTTGTCGTAGTATGGTATAAATTCTCTGTTAGAACCTTTCTTCACTTTTAATAAATCTACGATATCAGCCAAAGGTTCTTCAGGCTTTATTTTTATTCTCTTTTTAAGTAATTGTTCATAAAATGATGAGTGTTTTTCGTCTGTCTTTTTGGCACTAAAGTCTACATCCCAATAACGATCAACTTCATGAAAAGGGCCTGGCCATATAGACATGAGTCCATCATTCGTTGATTCCAAAAACGAACAATCAATTTTAATTTTATTAAATCTACTAGAAGTAACTAGAGATTTTGGTATGTATTTCTTAGTGAAATTAAATGAAGAATTGGTTTTACTGGGCGATGACTCTTCACATGTACTTAAATTAGGGCTTTCACTTATTTGTCGTCTGAACTTGGTATTAGCCGATGGGGACTCTGCAGTTGTAGTTTTTCTAGGAGAAGGGTTATCCTTCAACCATCTTTGAAAGTAGCTAGTACTATTACTTGTCCAACTTGAAGTAGTGTGTGGATTTCTGATATGCATGGCATCACGAAGAAGATCCGAAGAATCTTTGAAATGAGCATGAGAAAAAACATTTGTGCCTTCATCGTTGTCGCTTATGTCCTGGAAAATAATAATAATAATAAAAAAGCGTCATTAAAAGTTTACTAGAAATTTGTACAAGAAAATATTAATGAAAAACTAAAATAAAGTACATTAAATGGCTTTAATAATATAATGAAGGTGGGATGGGTTGGTCCCTACAGGTTGAACCAGTCAAAGTTTAGCACCTAGTCTCAATATAGTAAAATGTATCACCAAGGAGAAGAATTAAAGGACCCACTTCCACTACTAGGGTTTTTACCCAACAGAGTTCAAAAATAAAAGTTCAAAATTTACAATCCACATTTTTGTAAAAACAAAGTTTAAATCTTTTACATTCTTCATTTCTAAATTTAGTCACAAATAGACAGTTTTTCTGCATAAGATGTGGTCTTCAACCTGTGAAACCGAACACTGCTCTTTAGAGCTTCTCTTCATTTGGAAGTACGATTAAAGTTTCAATTTCCTCGTAAACTTTACTCTCTACTTAAACACTACTACTACTTGTGTTGGCACGAGAATATTTTCTACAACTAACATCAATTATATAGTTCAAATAGTCTAAATACTTTTCAATATAACAGATACATATTACATCCTTTTCAGAGACAAATGGCTTCTTATTCTATGCCTACCGAAACTTTTCAAAAAAGGCGATCGACGATTTATAGCGTAGCCTTCCATAGCCACTGGAGAGAGTCATTTTGTTTGGCTGGGGACACTCAGCTGACACTAAAAACTCATTGAAATATGACAAAACAAAATGTTCATGACAAAAACTTTTTCATGGGAACACACAATAAAACCCAAACATATAATAATAATATAAGTAATAATTATAATAAAATATTATATAAATATAATATAATAATAATAAAATAATAAAGAAATAATACACATACAAATAATAATAATAATTAATAATGATACATTTTTTTTAAATTCTGAACTCAATAATCCTCAAAAAATTTATAGTTTATATACCCAAATAGAATCAATCACATACACTGTGCAGGTTATACTCCCCATAGCCTATAATCATTGACCGTACAAACTCACTGACTTCAATAAAAGACTTGCCGAAATAAAGAGTTGAAAAAAGCAATTATCAACCGCTCGGTTGCACACTACATAATAATATCATACCCGGATAAGTAAATAATAGTATATATATATATAGTATATAAATATAGTTAAAACAACTGTGCAGGTGTTATTAGGTCTATTATATATATACTACATAAACTAACTAAATAGATATAATATATATACGGTACCATATATCATATATAGATATAATATAATACAAATAAAATATCTATATCCCAAACCGCAATAAAATAAGCGATATAGCAGACAGAAAACTATACATCAAACACTATTAGAGCATAATATAGTACATATAAGATAATATATATATAAATAAATATTAAATAACCAAAATATATAAATATACAGTATAATCTCCCTCCCTACTCCACTCCAATAGATTAGGTGACGTAGCAATCACATCCGGAACAGAACAAGAAATAAATAGAACACTGAACAGCAATCGAAAAAGCAAGCAGCCCTTTACCGCCCCTTCTATACCCTTAAAGTGAGAACTATGTCGCAGTCAGAAAAAGCCCACCTAGAGCTTTAATGAAGACTGACAACTAACCCTTCTAATGTCTGTAGTATCTTCACATTGAGGACGGATATAAATCTCCTGGCAGTCCACAACCAGACCCCCATACTCAAAACACCAGCCACTTCACTCTGTATGCATGTTTCTCGCCTCTGAAAAAACTCAATCCTCTCATAGAATTACTTATCGACCCGAATCCCCAATTTTCAATTACTGTCTTCAATCGCGGGTTGATTCCCAGTAACACTCACCACAATAACTCGCCTAAAGACCAACCCCAAACTAAGTCAACTTTCCCATGACCAAACCATCTCAAATTAATAATTTCGTCGTTAACTCGATATTACACCTTTCTTCCACACGCGTAACAATTCTCTGAACGCATCATTCCTCATCTTTATCACATTCTTGAACGAATCAACTGCCTAACTAACCTTAAGATGTTTCATCTGAACACTTTGTTACCTTAGATCTATACCTTTATTCCAGACCATAGTGTCTCACTACTATACTCTAACACAGGTAACAACATACCCTCAATGCAAAAACCCCTCCATATTTTATCAACACCATCCCACAACAATATCCCTAACCCAAATCCTCATCAAACCCTTCAGATTGATGCATACAAACCAAATCAATCCACACAAGATAAGATAAGGGGCACACTTCACTCCCTCTATTTCTCCTCATTCTAACACACCTTCCCCTGCCTGCCACTCACTTCTTTAATTCCTTCATAACCCCAACCATATACGAATTAAAAAATGACCAAAAGAAAAACTCAAATCACATCAATGCCTCACTCCGTTATTATATTAAATCAAACTTCGAACTCCCATTTAATTCTTCCACCCCTTTCACTGATTAATACACAATTGATTACCACTCAGAGGAGGCCTACCACCAACACCAGTTATCACTAGACAGCGATAGCGAGAAGAGCGGTTCCACACATCCGATCTAACCACTCTCTAAATGCACCTTCTTCCCCACTTCAGTCCTCGAAACGTAACTCTATCATTAACCAAAAATACCAAGCGCACAAAGATATACCCCTTCTATACAACAAAACAAACTCAATAAACTAAATTCCCCCTTCCTTTCTTACATTTTCCCCTACCCTCGGGGTATATAAAGGCTCATTACTGCATCTACCTCCAATCCCTCGGAACTATACTTCTCCATAACGCTTTGTTACACAATTTGCAAATCCATTCACTTCCCATCCCACCCTTTACATTCTATGCCTACAAATTATCTAACTTAATCCAATCTATGGCCCGACAAAAAATATCACCATCTTCAACATCTGTCACAACATCCAATATTACTTTCTCACTTTACTAATTAACCTACATCCATCAAAAAATACACTAAAGCAACAAAACTGGTCTCCAATCAAACATAACTCAAACAAATATCGAATATCACACTCTCTCCATACCTCGCCATCGTTATAATGCAGCAATAGTTCATAGTAGTTCGCTTCCACAAGTAACAAATACATCACATACTCAAGTCAGATACCGAAGCACCTTCAACCTATTCATTAATTCTACAACGATAGAATTCCAACTTATCATATGATACCTTATCAGCGGCGTTTTCTATCAGGAAAAGCATCTCTACATATCCCTGTAAGTCACCCATTCTTCCACTACAACTTCCAAAACAAGTATCAATTATACCTCAATGTTCAATCATCAGTAATGCAACTTATATAGGCGCAACGAGTATTATATAGAAATGCTCTATGCGAGAGAAAACCGAACTACGATAGCTTTAGAGTCCTCGGAGATTATATGCTCCCCTTCATCTGGCATAGAATCTTTAAAAAAAAACGTTAAAAATATCTTCGACAATAAATCCGATCCTCGTTCATTCATTCAGGGGAGCATACACAACTTCGAAGGACGTGTTTGGCAAGAAAAAACACGTTCAATCATATTTTCATTGGCTTCACGAAAACCAATAACCAAACCAACCACACATATTAAGCCAAAAAACGATGATAGAGAAAAGCAGTCTTTTCCTATAATTGCATTAGCTTTCCTTTTGGTCTATTACAATAGACCAAAAGGAAAGGTTAATGCAATGATAGAAATAGAGGTAAATGTTTGAAGGAGGGGATGGAGTAGAAGTAATATCTATAAAATCTAGTAATGTAAATGTAGTAATATTGGTGAATAATTTAAAGAACAAAGTGCTTAAAAGTTGATATACGGTAATGAAAAATATATATAGTAGTAGTATAATTCAAAGATACAGTAGAAAGATTATAGGACATAATTAGAGTGATGGTCAAATTATGTAGAGCAAATTTTAAATATACAGGGGTAGACTTTTTTTTTTTTAAATTAACTGAGGTGAATACTTTGCTTGACATCTGCACTAAAGTTTCACAACGTAAGAAAGCTGCTGGATTGCGAGGCACTCTACGCTGAGCGTAACTAGCTCAAAATTTCAGGGATGATAGAATAGTGACGATCTGTTGATTACCGAGAAGTTTAATGAAAAAGCAGGGCTAAACCGATCGATAGTTCAACCATTGTCATAGTCCTCCAAGAATGTGAGAGTACATTTAGGAGGTTTATACTTGAAACATTTTTTCCACCGAATAAGTCGTGCATCATTAGGCGAGACAAAAACATTAACAGCGAGTGAAGTATCCGAAACATACCTTATGACTAAATAATACACCGAAAATATACATATAGTGAATAGAGCTAGATAGACTTGATTTCGTATCTATAATATAATAATATTACAATGAAACTTAAAGTTGAAATAACAATAGGATAAATATAGTGATAGTAATAATAATATATAATTAATGATCATACCAAATATAAAAAAAAGAATCTAAAATTATGAGAATATAGTAACTATATAGACCAAATATAGTAAAATAGACGACTATAACGATAGAACCACGTAGAGACCAATATATATATAGAATTGATAATACAAACATGAGTGACTATATATATAGGTAAATAGGTAAATACTATATTATACTATACCGATAAAATGCTTTTTGATCATTTCTTCTGCCTTTTCAGAAACCTACCAATTACAGCCATCAGATTTGTAATACAATAAAATAAATTAGATATGAAATAAAAAAAGAAACGAAAAAAAAAATTATTAGTATATTGTAACTGTTTTTGAGTATTTTATATTTATTAAATACAGTAAAATAAGCATTTGAGAAGCAAATAATATAATAGAACACTAGTCAAGAGGAAAAGCATACAACAAAAAAAGGACATATTAAACATTAAAAAAAGAAGAACAAATAAATAAAAAGAATGAAATAAAGACAATAGAAAATAAAGGAAAAATTTAAGTCATTCTAAACAGTGAGCAATTGCCAACTCCCTGTCTAAACAAGAACCAATAGAATCTGAGAACACACAGAAATGTCAAAACAATACTATGCAAATCTCAATATTAACCAGGTTAATGATAAGATAAAAATATATATTGTTAATAATTTTCCAAAACAACCAAATTGTAAATATCTAACCCAAAAAAATGAAAAAAAAGAAGAAAGCAAAAGAAATCATATCGACAGGTAACAATGGATAAGCTAACTAACATGATAAAGGAACTAATGAATTTAATAATAAAAATTGACAAGATAGAATAAAAGACAAAATTAATAGATACCATAAATTTAGTGGAAACAAAAGAAAATCTTGGTTGAGGATACTTATTATTAAATTAAAAGTATAGGAGAGAAGTGTCTTCAAGGAAAAGAAAACTAAAAACATAAACACAAATAAATCAAAGAAAAATTTAAGAAAGTGTGAACAACTAGAAAGATAATCAATATAGTATGCTCTCCAAAAGAAGAGAAATATGAACCAGAACAATTGGAAGTAGAAATAATCATACGTCAAATACATTAAAAGAAGAATATAAGATGAAATAAAGAACAAAGAAAATTATCTTAAAGGACAAAACATTGATTGAATATGCAACAAGAAAGAGAATCTTCATGAGAGATATAGTAGCAAGATATGAATAAAGCAAAAAGAGATTAGTGAAACACTTAGATGATATTAAAAGGATAAGTGAAAGAAAACCTTCAAAACATTGGATTAGTAATATCTAAATATAAAAAGACATACGAAAGGTAAATTAGAATAAGATTGCGAGAATTAAAACGAAAAAATCATTATCTAATAACTAAGAGACAATTGAAATTATGATGGAATCAGGAAAGATATGTGAAAATCACACAGAAAAAGAGTACATTAAAAAAGTGAAAATTGGGAGGAAAACAACAAGGATGAATATAGTAAATAAATAAATATCTACTCACAATATGTAAACTAACCCAATAATCAAACACCAAGGAAAATTCTGCTATTAAATCTGATCAAAGCAAGAAAGATCATTTCAATAATCGAATTTTAGTAAAAGCGTATTAATCATAAAAACAGAAGGAATGTATTGCGAAGAGAATACAATAATGTGTCGTTGAAATGTAAAGAAAGAAGACACAGTCTCCAAAATTGTAAAGAAAAAATGAAACAATAGAAGAAAAACAATAATAAATCAATATTTTTCATAGTGAAAGGAACAATATTGAAAACTATATTTAGAAAAAATATAACTACATTATTAATAACAGACAAAAGGAAGAACGAAAAGAAGATTAATAGAAAATAGAATTTAGAAGAAACAAATAAAATAGACATATTCATTCAATAGATGAGATACAAGAAATACCCCCAAGACGTCATATAGAAATTAAAATATCAAGAAGATGATACAATGACAGACATCGTTTATAGAGTAAAAGAAGCACGAATAGAGACCAGTAATTTGACATGGAGAGCTAACAAATTAGACTAGTGGAGATATACTGAAGAAGAACAATTACATATATCACTTTAAACACACACAAAAAATATACAAAATGTACAAACTAAACAAGGAAAACAGAAATATAAAAATTAAACAGAAACGATATTGCCGCAGTAGTTAAAGTCAAAGAAAGGTGTTTGATGTAAAAAAGGATATCAAGCTAAGAGTTGAGCGTAAGGATGATACCCCTTGGAGATTATACTAGGACATTGAGAGGAAGAATAGAAACTTAAAAATACCTTTTACTTGACAAGATACATTATAATATTGAGATTTGAATCTTCAGTATTTCCAAACCTTTGATAATGAAGGAGTCCTTTTCGGCAAAAATATTTCAAATCTCAGAAAGTGAATAAAACAAACAATGATAGAAAGTTCTCATAGTATATTTGCTCTTTATAGAATCTTTATTTAAGATCAAATTAAAAAAGGGTGTATTACACTGAGACCAAATCCAAGCCAATTGCTGAATAGCGAAATTATTTAAGAGACAAAGAAAGAAATTGAAAGCTGAGGTCAAGGAAATAAGCGGAAAGAAGATGTTGTTGTGTAGGAATAAAAATATTTAGCCAAAAGAAATCGTTTCTCTAATGTTGTTTAAAGCAAATGACGAAATATGTAAAAAATATAAGAACAAACTCCACCAGAAGACCTTTTCTCCAGCTGCTTCACTTTAGCAAAAAACAAAATAAAAGTGAGACAATAGATGTTGCAATAATAAGTGGAGAAAGTAGATAAATTTTTCAAAAGTATAATATAGAATCATTCAGACAACAAAAGTATACACAGGAAAGTATGGTAAAAAAATAAACCAACTCAAAAGAAATACATAAGCACAAAAGTATAAATTCACAAATGGATGAATATTTTGCAAGTCCTAATAGTATTAATGTCTGATGCAGGAAGAGAGATTTCAAAACGTGAAGACATATGGAAGCTATTTCACTAACAGAACGGTTGAAGTATCACTAATTGAGAGATGCGTCCAGCCGGCAGAAACAAGCCCATGGAGTCAATGGGCTATAGTAAAAGCAACCATCAGCTGAGGGGGGAACTTTACAAACTCAAAAATACATAACTCTACACAGTTAAAATCAAGCACAAGCGAAGAGACGCATAAAGAAAACAAGTATACACTCGGGAGATGGCGCATGGCTTGCCTTCTAAGCAGCAGCTAACAAATTGATGTGCATATTGCACCTACCTCAACTCTGCTTTGGAAAAACATAGGAATAGCCAAATGACTCGTAGATTGTTGATAGTCGCGCAACATACATTCAAGCTAAAGACGCATACCTTGATGACGCCCTTGACGTTAAGAACCCGAGACAATTTTTGAACAACACAACAGCTAGAAAAATACATATAGAAAATGAAAGCTCAGAAAAAATAAAACGTGCATTGAGAAAGTCAAATACCGAGAAACATATATCAAACACAAAATAATAAAACGCTAATAGGAGTGACAAGAACTCAACATCATTACAAAACAACATTGATAATAACTTCAGGACCAGCTAAAATAATGTGTGTAGACGGAAAAACCATCCATAGTAAAAATCAAAGACATAGAGTGATTGTTAAAAATGTTTCACGTACAAAGTTCATAGAACAAGTTCCTTTTTATAATGAAATAAGAATAAATGAATGAATCAACAACAAAACAAGAAAACTTGAAGGATAAAATATAACACGAAAGGAATGCATATGACAGAAGAAAGACAACTGAAAACCATACAAGCATCACTAAATGAAATGGTAGCGATACAGAAGACCCCTAATAACTGTTAACTAGAGATGATTATGCGAACTCATGAGAAAGCTTATAATAGAAAATAAAACCAAAGCTGAAGATAGTTAAGAAGAAGGAAAGATGACATACAATTAGCATGCCAATATATGCACAGACACATTGACATACTCCAAAAAATGAGCTGCAATCCGGGTACCAGAACATAACTCCAATTAGAGATTCAAACGAGCAATACGACGCCACGGTTATATATCAAACATGTATATAAGTCCATTAGCTAAGATGCAAATACACTCAGTAAAAAATATTAAAAAAAAATAGCAACAACAATACAGCAAAATATATGGAATAACACTAAAATAATAGAAAAACAAAAGAGACCAAACCCAGCAGTTCACCATATAATTCTCAAAGACTTATGACAAACCCCCAATATAGATTGGATGTAATTCCGAAAAATCCAAGAAAAATTTCACGACAAAGAATCCCATTGGATGCCAGACGAAGAGAAATAGATGAACATACGATAATAGGAAGCTACACTCAAGAATGACGGTAAATCGAGTTATATACTCATCTAATGAAGAAAATTAGCAAGCTAAAAAGTATAACACGAGAGTAGCAAAGACTCTCGGAAGAAAGCCGAAAGACGACACTGTAGTTTGACAAAGATAAGCTGATGAAAAGTGACAGCAATTAACTGCGCAAGATGATAATCCGAAGTCACAGTACTAAGAGAACTATACAGATAAATAACAAACAAAGAGACTTTCACAAGTCCAAGACTCCGTCGTCGAAAGCATAAACATAGTGTGAATCCGAAAAGAAAACCAAAAACAGGCCATAAAATCAGTTGAGATTCCCAATGAAAAAAATGATACTACCGATAGACTCAGGAAAAAAAATGAGAAAGAATAAGAAATAAAGGAGACATGTGGAAGTGTCCTCTTTAGACGAAAGCAAAACAAAACCAAACAAAAAGAAAAAAAAGCAGAAGAAAATAACAAGAAAAAAAACAGATATCAAACAATAAAAAACACCACCACCAGAAAATGTAAGAATAATATAGGATAAAAACATATAAATGAGGAAAAACTATGAAATAAACAAGTATAGATATAAAAGAAATAAAGCTTTGACTATGATTTAAAGAAGAAAAGATATTAATTATCATTGTCTAACCAATATTGATAATGCTAAGTATGAACAAAGATTAAAATAAACAAAACAGAAAAACAGACATAATATTAAATAGAAGAAATCATTCAAAAAGTAAAATCAGGAAAAAAGAGATATATAATAAATGATACACATAGTAGATGAAAATATTTATAATGAGATAGAAAGTAAAATATATGAAGTAAACCAAAATACATAAAATATAAAAAAACACCAAACAAAAATATATAGAAATAAGAGAGAAAGATAGTTCCGAATCAATATTAAATATCTCTAGGACGTTCAATCTCCTCTCAGAAAGAAACATGATAATGATGGAGCAAAAAAGTTACTGGGAAAAATTCATAAAAACTTAATGAAATATCAAAACAACAACGGAAGATGAAATAGAAGACACAATCATCTCACCCAGAGTGAGTACAAAGCATACAACACCAATTAAAAAAACCATAGGCGACAACAATAAACTAGCGAGGACTGACGAAGAAAATCAACACAGACTATAAAGCCATATCCTAAGTAATCTAGTTCAGTCCAAAAATAGCCATAAAGACCCGATAAAAGAACTAGAAAGTATAAAGATCTCTCAAAACCACATAAGCACTTGATAAAACAAATACGCACACAATAAATTAATATCAAAAGCATACAAAAAATAATGAGAAATATGAAGAAAAACTTCATAACATATTGTGATTCATTATTTGCTAATAGAGAAGGAGATAAAACAAAACATAGGCTGTATAATTTATGCTGTAATAAAAAAGAAAAAATAACGATAAAAAATTGAGTATAAATCTTCAATAAATCCCCAAAATAAACCACCAAAATATAAATCCCTAATAAATCTGTATTGCTGAGTATAGAAACCAATACTCTATAAGTACAAAAAAATGTTGGGAAGAAAATTAGCTAATAGAAAATATACTATAAGTTTTGAAGAACAGATAGTAAAAACACTTGTAAGATACTCTATGATCAGAAAACAATAAAAATTAAAAAGTATGAGAATATAAATTCAAAAAGCAATAAAGAGAAATTTAAGAAAATCAAGAAATACAAAAATAGAATTGGAAAAAAGTGAATAAGTAATGAATCAAATTTGCGTAATATATTTCACCAAGAGAATTACATAATAAAAAAAAGAGAATAGAAAATCCAAAACATAAGAAAGGAATGCAAATGAAAAATGGAAACCAGCAAATAAACTATCTTCAAATGTAGATGGAACTACAAAACAATAAATTATGAAAGAAGCAGAGAGCGGGGAAGAATGATAAAATTCATTTATCATGAATTTCCTCCTTTCAGAAAAAACCTTATTTAATTTAGCTTTAGAATTTATAATAAACAAAATATAAGATAATAAATATATAAAATAAAGAGAAAAAAAAAATTATTAATAGTATATATTTAAATGATTTGTTTTTACATTTTGAAAATAATAATAAAAAAAAAATCCCCTAAGATAAAATAAATTTTTTAAACAATATCAAGAGGAAAGATAAAACAATAAATAAACAAGAATAATTTAAACATTAAAAAGAAGAAAAATAAATAAAAAAATGAAAAAGAGAGGAAACAACTTTTTAATTTGTAATTTTAATTAAATCATCTAAGATAACCATCAAATATAGTTAACAAAAAAAACAAAACAAATTGAAAACCCCTAAAATTCAACAATCTTCAAACATCTATCAATTAAGTAATGTAATAAAGATGAATTGTGGGATGCAAATTGGAAAATTCCTAATATACATAGAATGTATATAAATCATGGTCTGTAGAATAATATAAGAAAATAAATAAAATATTAATAAAATAAAATTATAATCATATAATAATATATATATAGATATATATACCCTACATATTACTATTAATATTATATAATATAGATATAATTAAAAATAAAAATAAAATATAATTATATATGAAAGAAAGTAACTGTTCCCAGCTAAGTTTAATAAACTTGGCATATAATGAGTACTTAGAGGTTTTTTTTGTAAAAACATATTTTTCCCCCCATCTAGAGATATGAGAAAAAAAGTATTATGAAGAGAAAGGGACCCAAAAATGGGGGTTTTTTTTTTTTATTTTCTTTTTCCCCTTTAATTTCTGTAGCTCACATATCCAATATATCTTCTTAACATTTGGAAGAGTAAGCTCTTCAATGACACACACCATAAAATACAAATTACAGACAACACTTTACCTCTTATATAAAAGAAATAATAAAAAAAAAAGTTGGAATAAAATGACAGCAACGCGATTAGTCTCCGAAGCCTATAGAGGTGGCTTCCAAAAAATAACCAACTTTATACCTACCACCAGGGAAACAATAACCTTCAATCACCATAAAAGGCCAATGACGGTTCCGGGGAACACATATATTGATAGTACACCCCATCATCCCTCTCTCTCATAAGATATTACTGCAACTTCTCGCTTATTTCAAATCTAATTATGAATATCGACTTATCATGTCTACAGAAAACAATTCAACTCTCATACTCTAAACATCATCTTTTATACCTTACGAAATTTAAGGCTTTTGAGAGTATCCACTAGACATACAAGCACTCTACACTCGAGCTCTACTATTCTCCCTCAATTTCAGCCAAAAAAATTATCGTCCAAGGATGCAATACATGTCCTTAGTTCCACGTCTCTCTGATTAGAGAGAGTTTTCCGAAATAATACAACTAATCGGAGCTCTCAGAGACGAAACCTGTCTAATAAATATAGAAAAACCATTAACTCTATCGTCTTCACATTTCTCTAAAGCATCATGTTAGGTAAGAATTCTTAACCGTTCCACAAACAGAGAACCAATTGCTTTATCTAGATCTCAAGATACCCTGCATGACTTGCTACGATCTTATAATCAATACCATAAGAGGTACCTCGAGCAAGTAATAGATCGGCCTACCACTACTCGTATCTCTCATCATCTTTGAAAAATGAACACCCCACATTCTAGAACCCTATATTCCTAATCTCTAAATTCTGTTAATTTGTTTCCATATCTAGGTTCCTCCGATCACTCTCAAATCTACCCTCTTGAATTTTCTTCATCATAATCTCTTCAGTCTACCCCGCAGGAAAAAGACCCGGCCATCGGCGAGAAAAAGTTTTTGGCACTTCAAAAATGCCTGACATACATTCGAACTTACAAATAAGCGACACTCTATATGAGATTTCCCATAGAAATGACATACCAGTTCCGTGGAAAGCGGGTCCCTAACAGCCGCTCGTGCAAAGCGCGAGCTAATCTTTCTGCTGGAGACGTGCACCCCTTGATCTTAACTTCAACCTACAACTCTAGATAACTATGAGAGTGATAACTCTGCTTTTTCTCTGTGCAATTAGCCACAGGAGAGCGCTAAGCCAATTAGGAATTACTGTTCTCTTCAAAATCCAGAAAACTCACTTTTGCAACTTATATTTCATCCCAAATTCCCAATTACCTCGTCACTTATCAAAAATTGCAACACTCTCTTCACCTCTCATTCCTTTCACAACAATCAGCCACACACACACACATTTCAACACCACCAACCAACTCATTTTCACCGTACCTTCCTTTGTTTCACAGTAACAGCGAGCAAACTCAAAATTTGCCTTTCTAATGACCACATCCATCACCTCTCTCCTCTTACCCTTCAATATTTATTCCTCTGATCATTCCATACCTATACAGTTATAATTTTCAGTCTTATCTACATACATCCAATATATGCAGAATCACGACCTTCTACCAAAGCATGTATTAGCATTCCTGGCAAAATAAGTAAATAATGGCAGCCAAAACCACCATACCACGTACCCCTTAGTCGCTCTACGCAACCCTCAGCCACTCTGTGGGCCTTCCTCCTCCCCACCACAATCCGGATCTTACAATAATTAGGAGCGCGACTATTCAGTAAGATAATTGTTAGAACGGGAGTAGTGACAGAATAAAATTGTTATATTATATATGAAAATAAATAATAGTCAGTAATGTAACGAGCGGCAACATAGCAGTGAGATATGAACAAAAATGACACGCAACACAAGAGCAAAGGCGAAACATTCACTGGACGCTAAATAGTCTCATCACTAAGAAAGATTGCATATAACTCCGTACGCACAAAGATATAAGTAGACCTAAAAAATAAGACTATCTACCGCTACTATACAATACGCTCATCTAATAATACGAATAACATTACCAATATCAAATGACAACACGAATAATATAAGTCATAGAACCTAAGTCGGTATACTAAAAAATAAACTTAGATAAAAGTAATAAAAATAAAACTAGATATGTAGAATAATATTTTAACAATAATAACCAACCAGTAACAAACTTATATATATATATCTATGGAAGGCCTATATATAATAAAAAATATACTAAATTAGTAGTAAAACATCAATAAGAATTTATAATCACAAATAAATGTACATATGCTCATGCAAGTTTAATATTTCATGGAGTAATAAAAATCAATTAACCACAATAAGTAAAAAAATAAACAATAACACAAACTCTACAGAGACACATATGGAGGTTAAGAGACAAAGCATCATATACTAAGAGAAAAACTAAACCAGACATAAATAATAATATTGCAATCAAAGTTGTATTGACATTCACACATCTAAATTAAACAAACAAATTATTATCCTATCAGTTGCGAACCATCGAATGCGATTAAAATCTTCACAAATGAGGTTTTAATATTACGATACTTTACAGGGTTATTGTAAAAAAGATTGTATAGCCAAGCATTCTCAAATAAGGCCCAATACAGCGACTCACCACAGTGACAGAAATTTGAAAGTACACAAATCGACGCAAATCTAAAAAACAATATTATACCTGATAGCTGTCTTGTGAGAAGAATAATATTCAAGCTCCGAAAAGACTGATTGACGCAAATCGCAATAGACCGTAATCCTTCTACAAGAGATAGAATTTAAGAGAATATACCTCGATAAAATGCTTCCCCCATGACAAACGCCAATCGCACTTTGCAATCTAATTATTCTCGAAAGAAGAAACAGACATCAGGTTAGAGCTATGCCCCTAAGCAGCAACCCACACCAGCAGGAAATGTATGAAAGCAGAAAATGAGTAAAAGAGTAAAGATCCCCAATTCCAAGACTTTTGCAAGAAACAATCAGCAAAATTACTCTTGAAACTAATAATAAATACAAATCATGGCACAAGAGGAACAATGAAGCGAAAAATCATAAAAGAACAGAAAGAAAGTTTCAGAAATAACGAAGATTTGGAAATGATTTACGTTAGTAGAGTTGAGAGTGGTGAGAAGTTCTATGAGTTTTGTACAGAACGCGAGTGTATGATGTACTCTACTTTGGCTTAGTGGTCAATGTATATACTGTAATTTAATTTTTAGAAAAAGAAAAAAGTATCCTAAGTAGCCAGGATTTAAAGTTTATAACCTCTATCAAAATAATCATCCAATTTTTTTTAGATAGGGCACCACTTTATTTGATCTCAACGAACCGTAATGTTCAGAATACTCACTCAATCTTAAGATACTTTTATTCTCTAGAGTGTCATCCGTGACAATTATTTCGAAGCAAATATATTTTGTCTTGCTCTGAACCTCTCACTGAACATCATACAGGTAAACATATCAGTGACGTTAAATTAGAATGTCTTTAAATATGTATAAATAGTAAAGAATCGCAACTCTATAGATCAGCACGAAGATATTGAATTAATAAACGGGTACGCTTGCAGCGTATTAAGAGCATGAAAACCAAGTTTGACAACCTCATAAAACGAAAAATAAAGAAACTTCGACAGAGAAACTTGAAATTTTCGAAGATTTGTCTTGAAGAATGAGCTCTGTAATTACAGAATGAATGTGCCCAAGAGGAAGTTTGACTCTGGACCAAGAAGATATGTTGTTGAAATAATAAGACATAAAACAACATCTATTTTGGAAAACCAAAAAGGTATCTATTTATAAGTTGAGAATTTATAAGTAAACTCTAAATAAAAAGAAAAAAAAAATTGAAAATCTGCTTATAGCACAGTATAACAATTTCTTTAAGTTGAATTTTAACCTAGACAACTGAAGAAGAAATTATAAGAACGATAAGAACGGAAAAGGAGAACCTTCCATCAGACGAAACTATTGGTCAATTCATCATGTTATTGAAAAAATAAGAATAGATAGTTCTGTTCCAAACTTCAACCAAATGTCTGGCAGAGACTTGGCCCCAAATTTATTGCAGTGATTGTGAAAAAATTTTAAAAAGACTAATCCAGTATAAAACAAGCTAATGAACAACGAAAACCAGACAGGTTCCTAAAAGAGAGAATATTGTCCCAAAATTGACATTGACAGTCACTGAGTAAAGATCAGAATGTGAAAGCAGAAAAAAAATACATTTTGCAGAAAATCACTGAATGAGCATCAATCCCTACGATATTAATAAATATAATACTAATATAAATAATATATAATATATAATAAGATATGACCATAATAAATAAATAAATATAATATATAATTATATATGATATATAAAAGAGAGATAATAAAAAATATAAGAATATATAGATATAATTAAATATAATATAATAGTAATAATTACTGATATATAAACAATAATATAATAATTAATATAATAATACTTAGCCTATCTCCACTTTCCCATCTTATGAGAAAGTTGGAAGAGCAGGATACTCACCCCGGAATTTAGAGAAATTTAAAAGCAGACCCAGAGTCCATGCAGAATTATTGGAAACGTTATCTAGCATTGAGTCAGGATGAACAGATCTAAGTATAGTGTATTGAGATCGTCATGGAATTGGGGACATGAAACCATCTTTGGAGATTAGGAGTAAGCTATATATTGATTACGAAATAAATTTTCTTTAAGAAAGGGTGATGAAATAGAGCGAAACTTAGGGATCGTGTTAAGTAACATTTGCATCTTAATATAACTTTTCTGTGTAGTAGGCTCAGGAGGGTTTGGAAAGAAAGCAGAGTTATTTAACGTGATAAGTGTGAGAGATTAACTCTCTATAATTAATCAGCAAAAAGAGATCATCATTGATAAATAGTCTAACAGCTAGTAAAGGTAGGCATGAGAGTGATGAAATGTCTTGGTAGCAGGACGAGTGTCTATTCTTTTCCCTCGTATGGGACGCTGTAAAATTCTGATAAGAAAGTAATCCCCACAAGCCTCAACACTCGCTCATAAGAACCGCCGTACCTCTCTCTCGGAAACCATTATCTCCTTAGATTAAGGACACGACACCAAGAGTATATAGCTCATGGAAGAACAACACCATGCTTATACTACGCTAACGAACGGTAATATCTGAAATACCAGTTTTTGAGCTTGAGCTCTTACTCGAGGACACATACTTGAGACCATGCAACACCCATGTTCGATTAAATTTAGAAACAAACAGACCCCGTATATTACCCACTATACTCTACTTATCGCCACACCCCACATAGATTATTGCGAAACCCAATATGTATCAAGAGGAGCTCAAAAACTGTACACGTATCGTAAGGTACTAGCTTGATTGTTAAAGTCGATAATCTCATTATTGATAATTTTGCTGACAGTGGAAGAAAAGGAAGAAAGGGAGGCCTTCACTAGTGAAAGCTGCCCTTCTCGTAACCCCCGTAACATCTACTGACATAGCACCAAAACCCTACGAACCAACCCTACCTAAACCCAACACGCATACACCACCACCTACCTACACTCCCACGCACCAACCTACCACTCATAGTGGTATCATACCTGTATTATAATAATATACAGAAAGAAACACTTAAACATCAGTAACACCAACGCACCAAACACTACACCTATACATAGTACAACCATATACTACGTACACCCACTCTAAACACCTACTCGAACCAGCATAAGCACTAACGCTATAATCGCCGCCCAAATATATATCCACATAGTCCCTAAACCATGATAATCAATATATAATCAGGCAACCCACAAAGTAGACTATATATATATCATATAAACTATATATAGCACTTATTACACATTATAAAGAAGAGTATACAATAAAAGATGACGTGATAATCGAAGATCGCAGAACTCTGCTCGTAAACCTGCAGTGTCACGTGATAGCTAAAACTCCAATTAGAAAATCCCGAGAGTTTCCACAAGTTGCATTTTTTATATCATGTTATTTTTATTGTAATTTTTGAGATATATTTATCTATTTATCTTTATTAAGAGGCTCACGACGGAGACAGAAGGAGGCGGACTCTACAAAATAAACCCACCAATAGTAGAACTCCACGACTGAGCACGAGAAACCCTATAAACTCTGACTCTTTCCCATCTAGCAGATTTATAATTGAGGTATTCCATACGTTAAAAAGAAAAAAAAAAAAAAAAATTAATATGGCAACACTCAACGCACTATTGCCTTGAAATAGAAAAATAAAATAATCGATATATATCGTTCGTGCAGTACCTTACCGGGCATACATACCTCTTTTAAACCTCAAGTCCGCCAATAACGCATAATCATTAATACGACAAATAATCCAGGCCTAATAATATATATACCAACATAACAACTATATATATATAAACCAAACATCGTAATAGCCATACAAATATTCAGCCTACCTACTAACCAAATATAATAAACAAAATAAATAGTAATAATAATAAATCATAAACCACACAACCAACGATATATAAATAACTTGCGATGCCCGCTGATGTGTGCTATGTAAGTAGTGATGTGTTTGTATACTATTTCTAACGAAACCCATTATTATAAATATTCACACCCAATAAATACTAATAATAATTAATTGTTTTATAGAGTTCTAAGATTTCAAATAGATGCACCTATAAATCTTCGTTAAGTTACGGATATGTGAATCTTCGAATACAAAATTCATCTAGGAATACGGATATGAATCTTCGAATACAGGATGTGATCCTTCGAATACGGATATAAATTACAGCTAAAATAGGAGAGAGAAGAGTATAATTAGCATAGTTATATGAGGACGAAACTTAAAAAATATGGAAAATATATATCTATTTCTATGTGATTCTTCGAATCGGATATAAATCTTCAATACGATATGAATCTTCGAATACGGATGTGAATTATAAGAAAGCTTTAAAATATCGATATGTCTCTTATTTATAGCAGAGATGCGTATACTTCAACAAACTAAACATATTAGATACGGATGTGAATCTACGAAAAAAATTATATAATCTTCAAATACGGATGTGAATCATCGAATACGGGTGTGAATATAAGTGAATATATTTCAAGATTATGATAATGATGAGAAAAAAGAAAAAAACTTATATTATCTGCATAAAATAAGTATTATAAAGACTAAGAAACCCTTTAAAAATATATTAGATACTATTTGATTCTAGTGTTAAATTTTAATACGAAGAATGATTTAGGAAAAAACGCCTCACAAAACCAACACATAAAATCAGTGATTATCAAAATCGCACTTACACGAACTTAGGTTAAACACACATACATACACCCACACACTAGCAGGAAAACACAACATTCGCCCGCAATTAATTTGAATACATTTACCATCAATCATACCTACACACATAAACGAGCACACATTACAAGCATGTTTTACAAGCTCTCCACCACACATACAACTAAGTCTCTGAGTCCCAGTGACACCCACTTTACTAGACCAATCACATAACATGACACACCCACCTTTTCATACACCGAATAGCCGCTTCCCCATACTCCACAAACCCCCACCACACCACACCCCACACCAACACAAAAAAAGACCTTAAAAGAACTTGCGCATCAGTCATACCGACAAGCCCGCTTCATCCAAACTATCCCACTTCTAAGCGAGAAAACTTTGCTTTAACACAGAAATGCCCGGTACCAACCGAGCTCACTTCAGCCTCCAACGCGTACCAATAGCAGATGCTAGCTTATATCAACACACATCGAATCAACAAACACCCCCGAAACCAAGAAACTGCCAACAAAATACGAGCCCTGAGCTGCATTCAGACTCAATATCGCATAGATCAACACTTCACAGCAATACCATCAATACAAAAAGATTTAAATTTTAAGAACTTAATAGTTATTTTTTTTCATGTTTTTCCCATATGGATCTGGAATTAGCCTGAATATATAAGCACAACAGTCTGATCCAAAAGTACTTTAGCAAATTCTGAAGGAAACAGATCCGTCAGACATCCTCCATGCTCCAATTCACAGTATTGCAGAGGGCGCGAGAAACCCGGATCACATTGACACAATCTACCACTACTTAAATATTTAAATTCGTGCTCCAGAATACTCACCTGCATGACGAAAATAGATTCAAAACACATAAATCGAACTGAACCAACAAATAACTCAATAAAAATGCATATAAGATCTAAAAGATCACTAAAAGCACCAAAAAATATTATTGCAAAAAAGGATAAGAAAATGACAAAACCAACCTACAACACATTTCTTTAGAACGAGACTAAAAATAGACTCGATGACGACTGTACAAAAGATAAAAAATTACCTCCTATAATCAAAACATACAATAATTGAACAATAGCAGAAGAAAAAACTAAACACTATATGCAGGGCCTGACGGACGCGGAGCCGGAGCACCGGAGAGACAGAAATAGGGGATGCTCCACTCAGCTCCACGCGTAAACTCCACAAATAACTCACTTACATCCAACCAATAAGACAAAATTAACGACTTATCATCTAATATACACACTTCCAATACAAAGCTTAACCATCTCTATTCTTTTAAAAACACCTACTAATCTACGAATAAAATGAACAACGACAAACCTAGCACCCTTTAAAAAATGGGAACTTTATATTTCAATTATACAGCTACTGAAAAAACAAGTAAAAACCTAACTAATTAACTAATCAGAGCTCTCTTAGGGCCATAGCTCAAGCGCATCTTTAATGATTCGATTGATCAACGTCCCAAATTACTTAAATAATCTAGTTTGAGGTTCAGGTACGCATAAAAAGACTAATAAATAATAACAAAATAATATAAGGGTCTTGTTTATTTAAAATAAATTCTTTAAAAGTGAGACGGCCCTGTAATAACTTACAACTTAATCGAATAATGTCACAATATGTGATTTTTTGTTTTGTAACAGTTGTAACTATTTCTGAAACCAAGCCGAAAAGTGAAACAAATACCATATAATACTCCTGCTCTTCACACCGCATGTCCTAAAAATTCAATACTAATTACTCTTTGTGTTTAATTCTTCAAAAACAAAAAAAAGTAATAAAAAACAAGAAAAATCAAATAATATACAATGTATACCATATTATATATAAATAAACATAATAGAGTTATATAAAACAAAAAATAGATAATAAAATAAAGTATAATATATAATATATAACTAATAAATATACTCACTAAGAAAACTTCCCAATCACACACAACAACACACACAACAATACAACACACACACACAAAACATCATACACAATATATCAATAAAATAAATAATCAAATACTAATAATTATAACATTAGTTCAAAGAGACATAGCAGAACGAAATCACCACACAACGACACACATAAAAGTACGACACAACTAATCATTGTGAACAATTCTTTTATTTCCAAAATAAAGTTGTGTATAAAGCCTAACCACAAAAAAGAATCAATATATCATCTACTACTGCACCGACTGTTACCAGAGCGAAAAAAAAAAACAAAAAAACCAAAAACACACGAAGCCCGGGCCATTCTGCAAAGCAACTCTCAAACGGCAATCAATGAATATCATCACCCCTCTGGTATTTAACGTATAATCTTTAAAAAAAAACAAAATATACATAAAAAATTTAGAAGCGAACAAATTATCCAAAAAAACACAGAAAATAACCGAAAATACTTTCAATTTAAAAAAAGTATTATAATATATAATCATAATTTATAAAAATTATACTACCTAAAATATATATCGAACTTTAAACATAGAACATCATTAGCCAAGTTACACATTACAATACACCACTTTCTACACCAACATCAACATTACTAGTAATATCATTAAATAAAAAATTACAAAAGTGACGAAGATATAATTTTAAGTTTACGATGTGTGAAAAATGCATTTAGCTTGAATACCACTTAAAAAATTAATGTTAAAGAAAGATGAACTATAACAATATAAAATACTAAACTTCATACCCACAACAAAAAATATCAATAGCAGAAAAATAAACTCTAAAATTACAAAAAAAAAAAAAAAAAATAAACACTGCACAGAATCGAATAAAACCAACCCAACACGAAAAAACACAACAACCCTCACTATACTAAACTCATATAATACTAACCCTCCATAATAAATAAAACAATAGCAAAACAAGAAACCTATAACCTACAACACCATACAAAGAAATCAAAACGAACCTACTAAAATTACAATAACACTAACACTAAAAGACTAAATAAAATAACCTATAAACCATCAATATAATATAAATACCTTAAACAATAATAATTAAGCGAGTAATCAAAAACAAATATCTAATAATATAAGTAAAAAGGTTAGGCAGGACTAAAAATTACAATTAAATACTAAAATTAAAAATAACTCACTAATTAAATACATCAATAATCCTATATATATATACCAATACCCTAAATAGAATATATATACACAATAAAATAAACAAAAAATATAACAATATAATATAACAAACTGTTCCCCAACCATAATAATAATAAACAACAACAAAATAATATATACAAAATTATATATTATATAGGAACTCACTTATATAAGGAGTAACAACATCTCTTTCATCTCGAAAAAAATACACAAAAAAACACAAACACAGAACACAAAAAATTATATTAAATCAGACAACTAGTCTATATATCTCTATATCCCTCCGATCAACCACCTATTTCAAGGAAAACCACAGCATGCGACAAGGTTGCAATGAGTTTTTTTTTTTTTTTAAACTAAAGAAGAAACATTAAACCACCCCAAACCAAAGATATAAATGACAGATATTGAAAAGTCCAGGGTACTCTCAGCAGATCACGCGAGGAACGACGAGGAGAAGGACTTTTCGACCCCCCTCGCATGTAAACTTCGATCGGCTCAGAGCACCCTATAATAAAGAATAAAAAAGAAAATTATAAAAAAAATTAACGATATAAATACTAAACCATAAAACAAAAAAACAACCCATCATAGATGAGAAACTCTAGCTCTCATACTTAAAAATTACAATCACACCACGCCACAGATCAGGATGCAACGAACAGAGTTAGACGTTATCGTATCGCACGATATGGAAACTTCCTTATAATAATAGGAATATGCCTAAAAAAATAATAAATAAAATAATAAATAAAAACATATATAATAAAAATAATAAAATAGAAATATAAAATAAAAGATATAATAATATAGAATAAAAATAATATATATATATATATATAATTAATATATTATAAAATATATAAAATATATAAAATAATATATAATGGAACCTTACTTATAATTCATTGAGATTCCAAACAAAACCCGCTAAATAGGAGAATCTCTCTTT
>JABUQX010094952.1:5000-42147 GCA_015478945.1 Trachelipus rathkii
GTAGGGGATATTTCCTCCTGGAGCAATTACCGGGTTCTGAGAGGAGGCCATGGCCCTAACTCTGACCGAGTCCGAAGAAAACTTCTGAACATGTGACCGAACAGTCTGTGATGGAACAGTTGTTATACGGTCGGGCTGTGGGACAATAGACAGGGTAATAGCTTGCTTCCATGATAACGTGTGCTCCTGACCTCCCAACCTACGCGTAGCCTCTTGTCAGTCAAGTATTCTTCCCTCATGCTCATACACCAGACAGTTCGTGGATGTTGTGCTATGATTGCTATCACAATTTGAACGAAGGAAGACTAGGCAAGGAATACGATGGTCACCTCCGCAATTTGAACAAATCTCTGGTTCCTCGACACCATTTACCAGGGTGGCCAAATTTATGGTACTTAAAACAGCGTTGTGGTCTAGGAATATACTGACGCTCAGTATAACTAATAAAGCAAATTTTAACCGTTGTGGGAAGAGAGTGCTAAAACTTAAGAGAAGACTCGACTTTGGAGCATCACGGGCCTCTTTGGAGGAAGGAAACGGGCAAACCGTTTCAAATGAGTCAGAATGTTATGCGTGGTTTCGTCCTTTGTCACTGTAATAAAAATTGTACCCTTATAAGTATTTTTAATATCGTCGGGGGCGGAATCGATGGTAACATCTCCCAACGATCGGAAGGCAGAGAGAACAGAGCTTGGCGTTCGTGCTGCCGCCTTGCCGAAAGTGGAACCTTTCCTCATAATGGTTGTGGTAGACTCGCTAGTGCTGAGGACATCTTCTAGGGCAACACTCATTTTGATATTGCAATATTTTGTCAAAGGTGTAGACGTGATCGATCCAAGATATAAATAGAATGGAAAATCTACCTCAGATTGTGCCCCTTTACATTATTAGGGATGTGATTGATCACGTCGTTAAAGCCGAGGGAAAAGCATTCAACATTAAGACACTGCCTTGCGAAACGCCCTAATCCAGAACAAATTGAGGCGACAGTTCCAAAGAGCATCGGACATGAATGGATCTGTTGGATAAGAGTCATTGGATGAAAAAGAGGCATTTGCCCCCAGAGACCAAGAGCGTGTAATTTCATAAGGATACCAGTACTGCAAGTAGTGTCGAAGGCTTTATAAAGGTTAAGAAAGACCCCCAGGACCATTTTCTCATTGCTGAATGCTTCCCAGATGTCATGATCCAATCTTAACTGATGATCTGCAGTTAAGCGGTGCTAACGGATGCCAAAAATGGTAATTTGACAAGGCATTTCAGCTCTCCAAAACCGGGAGAATGCGACAGATAACCATCTACTCCATTAATTTGCAGGTGTAACAGTTTAACTAAATTAGTTTTTTGATTGTAGGTCAATTTGGGATCTTTACCAGGCTTTGAGATTGGGATGACATACGTTATTGACCACACAGAAGAAAAGGTGTTATCTATCTAGATTGTTATAAAGGTCCAACAAAAATGAAAATGCAGTTGGGTGGGCGTGACGGAGCATGATGCAACAAATGACGTCTGGTCAGGGGGCACTTTTTAATATTCGATAGTGCCGTCCGATACTCATGAAGTTTTAAAAACGGTTGTGTGTGTGTGATCTTCACCTTTCACTGCTGAGAAATAATATGATTCAGTATCACTCATTTTTAGGAAGGCCTCAATATAGCGGGAAGTGCTTGAAAGGCTAGCATAGTAGTAATAGTAGTAATAGTAATAGTAGTAATAGTAATAGTAGTAATAGTAGTAATAGTAATAGTAGTAATAGTAGTAGTAGTAGTAGTAGTAATAGTAGTAATAGTAGTAATAGTAATAATAGTAAATAGTAATAGTAATAATAGTAATAGTAATAATAGTAATAGTAGTAATAGTAATAGTAGTAATAGTAGTAATAGTAGTAATAATAGTAATAATAGTAATAATAGTAATAATAGTAATAGTAATAATAGCAATAATAGTAGTAATAGTAATAATAGTAGTAATAGTAGTAATAGTAATAATAGTAATAATAGTAGTAATAGTAGTAATAGTAATAATAGTAATAATAGTAATAATAGTAGTAATAGTAGTAATAGTAATAGTAGTAATATTAATAATAGTAATAGTAGTAATATTAATAATAGTAATAGTAGTAATATTAATAATAGTAATATTAATAATAGTAATAGTAGTAATATTAATAATAGTAGTAGTAGTATTAATAATAGTAATAGTAGTAATATTAATAATAGTAATAGTAGTAATATTAATAGTAATAGTAGTAATATTAATAATAGTAATAGTAGTAATATTAATAATAGTAATAGTAGTAATAGTAATAATAGTAATAGTAGTAATAGTAATAGTAGTAATAGAATAATAGTAATAGTAGTAATAGTAGTAATAGTAGTAATAGTAATAATAGTAATAGTAATATAGTAAAGTAATAGTAATAATAAGTAAATAATAGCTAATAATAGTAATAATAGTAATAATAGTTAATAGTAATAGTAGTAATAGTAATAATAGTAATAATAGTAATAGTAGTAATAGTAATAGTAATAGTAGTAATAGTAATAGTAATAGTAGTAATAGTAGTAATAGTAATAGTAGTATAGTAATGAATAGTAGTAATAGTAATGTAAATAGTAGTAACAGTAATAGTAATAATAGTAATAATAGTAATAATAGTAATAGTAATAATAGTAATAGTAATAGTAATAGTAATAGTAGTAATAGTAATAGTAGTAATAGTAATAGTAGTAATAGTAGTAATAGTAATAGTAGTAATAGTAATAGTAGTAATAGTAATAGTAGTAATAGTAATAGTATAGTATAGTATAGTAATAGTATAGTAATTTGGATAGTAATGTAATAGTAATAGTAATAGTATAGTAATAGTAATAGTAATAGTAATAGTAATAGCAATAGCAACTAGCAATACATAGCATAGCAATAGCAAATAGCAATAGCAATAGCAATAGCAATAGCAATAGCAATAGCAATAGCAATAGTAATAGCAATAGTAATAGTAGTAGTAGTAGTAGTAGTAGTAGTAGCAAAACATAAGTGGAAAGGAAATAAAGGGGGGGAAACTAACAAAAAGGCGAAAATATGTTTTAGTAGATACGATTATAAAATAGTATCAAAAGCCCCTCACCACTTCAAGATGAATAGGTTCAGGTGTGTGTTGGGGGGTGGGTATAGAAATCTTAATCCGACAGGGAAGACCAATCATTGAAAATTTTCTCCGAAGCACACCTAAACAAAGTGTAGAGTTTAAATTGATATTGCAGTACCAATAGTCAACCACCAATTTAAAATCTGCGCAAGGTCATGTCAGATCATTAAAAATTTATCCAGTTTATAGTTTAAAATTAAGTTTCCAAAATGGAATCAAACTATGCGTGGCAGACAAGCAGCCCAAACATTGGAAAACTCTTTAAAATTCACCTCATAATAATCTATATCCATTTCAAGTTGCTAAAGACGTTGCTTTTAGAGCAACCAACAACATTATCATCAGTATGAATGTTTAAAACTTATAAGTATTTTAATATTGTAGCTATAAAAAAATTTATCTAATTCACTCGATAAATTTTCAGTAAATTTATTTTAAAAATTTCAGTAAATTTTCAGGAAAAGTTTCACAAATGTTTCATAAAAAATTTTGAATTATACAAAATATTTAAAATTATAAATAATTAACTTTTTTTTAAAACTATTATTTTTCTCAATCACCATGTATTTAACACTTTAGAATGTATAATTAAGAAATTCTTAAATTTAGCCAGTAATCATACAATATAAAGATATAATAGACCTTTTAAGGTTCAAACATCGAAGATAAGATATTTTGTTTTCGGCGTTCTCGTGCTTAAAGCAGTTTATAAAATCCGATCACAAATCTAAAACCATTGCAACAAGAAGCGTTAACGAGCATATTGCATTTATAGTAAATTCCAATGCAATATAAAGAAGTAAACAAAAACTAAGAACAAAAAAATAAACAAATGCCAGAAATAAAGGAAAAAGTTTCAAAAACACACAAGGTTAATAAAAACAAAAATTTTCATTTAAGTTTTTTTTTCCAAACTTTAACAGTCATTTCAATAACAATATTCACTACAATCACATTAGTAGCAAAACTAACATGTTTTCCCACGTAAACATGAATTTTCCCATATATTTAAAATATTAGCAAATTTTGCTAGTGAATAACAGTAGTAAAATATTAAAAGTATCAAAATTTCCATTTTGGATACAAATATCAAAGTTCAATTTAAGTTTTAGGAATTATAAAAAAAAAATTAAAAATCATGTAACCTTCGCTTTTTAAAATTTTTGGATTATATTACAAAATATTTCGTATTAATCCTAGATAAAAATAGTTGAAAGTTTAAAAATACTATTATATTTCTGTTTACTTTCATTAAAAAGTGCTTAAAATTCATAAAATTTTAAAAGAAAATATGGTTTATTTATATTTAAAAATCCAGCAGATTATCATACCCTTTCAGACTGATAGCATGAATCCTTATTACGATTTAATTTCCGATGCTAATTAAAATAAATTATATTACACTAGTTATTTTTTAGCTTAACGACCACGGCTACGGCTTCTTCGAATTTTATCAACAAGGGAGACATTACTCTGCGTTTGCTTGGATGGAGACTCACTACTTTGCTCTTGCTCTGATGGAGAGACATTACTTCGCACTTGTTCTGATGGAGAGACATTACTTTGCGCTTCCTCGGATGGAGACACACTACTTTGCACTTGATCTGAGGGAGACGTATTACTCTGCGCTTCCTCGGATGGAGAGACCCTACTTTGCACTTGATCTGATGGAGACGCATTACTTTGCTCTTCCCCTGATGATGGAGGAATACTGCTTTGCGCTTGCTCGATTGGAGAGAGACTACTATACACTTGTTTGGATGAAGAAACGCTATTTTGCGCCATTTCGGATGAAGACACACTATTTTGAGTTTGCTCTGATGCATTTAAATTGTTGTTTTCCAATTTGAGATTTCTCAAACTTGTGGCAATTTGATCGGCTTCAGATGAACCCTGAGATAAACTTGGAGAATTATTGGATCTTTCAGATATATCTTCTTTTAAATCAGTCGAGTTCATTTTCCTAGATTTCTTTTTCTTCTTATTTTTCTTTTTTTTAATAGCAGGCTGTGATGGTACAAAAAAATCTCCGAAGGTTCTCCTTGTTGTTTGAAAATAGTGTTCACTATCATCTGAAAAAGAAATTGAAGAGCTATAATCTGCATAACATACAGTATACAATAAACGGTACTTATTTTCATTAAATATTTGTTCATAAACTGGAGAAACCCTTACTCTTTATTCTAAAGCCAAAGTTTTTAACAATCTTAAAATTTTCTAAAAAATATACAAAATTTGAATTGGTATTACAATGTTTAATTATTTATGATTAAACTCAGAAACTCTTAATTAAAAATTCTGTAGCTAAATTACTAAGTTAATAGTTTCGTCAAATATAATTTTACATTGTCTTAGAATCTTTCAACAAATTTATTAGATTTTTAAAACTATGGCAATCACTTAATGTCAGAAACTGGACAATTACTTTTAAAATAAATCATTATGCTCCTCACTAGTGTTGGCCTCTATGTTTCAATGCGTACCGCACTGCACCTCTATATTTTAAAAATTGCACCACACCGGTACACTGGATTTGTGTGGAGCACCGCACCGCACCGCACCGGCCAACCCTATGCCATACTATTGCTTTAGCAACATAAAATAGACTATAAGAATCTATAGTACACTAAGATCAAATTGGCAGTTATAATTTCATACTTTCCTGACTTAAGGAGGGGATTCGATTTTGGCTTTGATATTCGAGGGAAAATTCGAAGATTTAAATTTGGTAAAAATTTTATAAATTTTCATTCCGACCAGTATTAAATAAAAAAGCAAGATGCAGCTGTATTACGGAGTCTAAAAACGTCGATTTCCAGCTTAATTCAAAATCTTTTAATGTATGTTTCCCATTTACTTTTGAAATTCAAAGCCACATTCCCTGTCATTATGTCAAAATAAATTTTATTTTTAAGATACATAGATGGGTCTATTATCTAAAAACAAAAAACAAATTAGTAATGGGATTTTTTTCATATCTACAAACGAAACCCCGGAAAACCCAAATTCCCAAAAAACTCAATGAAAATAGCTTTCATCACGTGGCTTTTTTTTTTTGGGGGGTGCAATATATTTTTCTTGTTCATTACGAGGCCGTTGAAAATTTCAGAAACTGATAATTTAAATTACAGTGAAGATACTCTGTTCTTATTAAGATAATTCTTTGTATACCCAACCGTTTTACCTTTGAGCAGCGTGAGAAAATAAAAAAAAAAATTAAACTTAACAAACATACTCTATTTAAATACATGGTGTATCTATTACTAACTATAACATGGCCCTAAAATTTCATATTGATTAGATGAACAAAGAAAAAGAAATGTTCTCACTTTGCAAACAGTTAAACCTTCCAAGTTACAAACATCTCGAAATAATAACTCAAACCTTCGTTTGTTTATATTTTATTTTGTGTTTTCTTGGCGATCTTTCTTGGAGAAGCACATTTTCTTTCAACTGAAAAAACTTCTAAGAGTTTGGGTGTTCTAAAGAGATGGGCAAATTCGTTCACGAATCCGAACGATGAAGGTCACCAAAGAAGAATAAAAAATATATCATTCGTGCCTCTTTGGCAAAGCTTCTTTCATTTTCAATCACCTAATTTTAAACAAACAGATGACAGAAATCATGAATGCAGTTTCGCCAGGCCAATGCTGAGAAACGTACAGGCATATTTTATCATAACTCTGGCACCTTTCATAAGATTTGTCATTTGCTTGTTTAAAATTAAGGCGGGTTTAAAAATAAAAGGAAATATAGGGAATACTTGAAGTTTTTTTAAAGTATCTTTGGTGACTTCGCCGTTTCGACTCATGAACGATTTTGCCCACCTCTAGTTCTGAGGTTGATCTCTCCGAGTCTATATATGAGAGTCTTTCATCTCTTTACGGAGTATTACTTATATTTAGGGTGGGGGTTCCATTCACATAACTTTATTTGAAATATAGAGGATTTCGCCCTACTTAAGCCGTTATTACACAAACTCTCCAATTTCTTTCTCTTTGCCGAATTGTTGCTTCACGCTTCTTATACTAACGGTCTTACAGCATCGATTTTTTTTTGCTCGCTTTTCATTGCTTTTATTTGAAAATTGATACAAATCTAACAAAATTTACTAAAGAAAGAATAAATTTTTCCAGCTTAAAATTATTGCACTATCATCTCTATATCCGCATCTCTTTTATTCTTAAATTATCTTCAATATTCCTTTTGCTATTCTTCCCTCCTCAATATTTTCAAGGTAATCATGAATTTTCTAGGGTAAATTTCCTTTCCAAATAATTTTTCACTTTCTCCTAAAGCATTACACCTTTAACGAAAACGTTTTATTTATTCCAAAAAATTATTATTTATTATTATTATTATTATTATTATTATTATTATTATTATTATTATTATTATTATTATTATTATTATTATTATTATTATTATTATTATTATTATTTTATTATTATTATTATTTATTATTATTATTATTATTATTATTATTTATTATTATTGAATTATTTTTATTATTATTTAATTATTATTATTTATTATTATTTTATTTATTATTATTATTATTTATTATTATTATTTATTATTATTATTATTTATTATTATTATTATTTATTATTATTATCATTTATTATTATTATTATTTATTATTATTATTATTATTTATTATTATTATTATTTATTATTTATTTAATTATTTATTTATTTATAATTTTTTTTATTATCTTTTATATTATTATCATTTATTATTATTATCAATTTATTATATATTCTTTATTATTATTTTATTATTATTATTTATTAATTATTATTTATTATTATTATTTATTAATTATTAATTTTATATTATTATTTTATTATTATTATTTTATTATCTTATTTTTATTATTATTTATTATTATTTATTATTTATTATTATTTATTATTTATTATTATTATTATTATTATTATTTATTATTATTTATTATTATTATTATTTATTATTATTATTTATTATTATTATTATTATAATTTATTATTATTATTTATTATTATTATATTATTATTATTTATTTTTATTGTTTAGAATTATAAATTATCTATTATTAATTTATTTAATTATTTTATTTATTATTATTTATTATTTTTAGTTAATTATTTATTATTATTTATTATTTATTATTATTTATTTATTTATTATTATTTATTATTATTATTATTTATATTTATTAATTATTTATTATTTAGTTATTATTTATTATTTATTATTATTTATAATTTACCAATATTTATTATTTTTTGAGAACTTATTAATTTGTTATTATTTATTATTTTTATTATTTATTATTTATTATTTTTATTATTTATTTATTAATTTATTATTATTATTATTATTATTATTTATTATTATTATTATTTTATTATTATTATTTTATTATTATTATTTATTATTATTATTTATTATTATTATTTTATTATTATTATATATTATTATTTATTATTATTATTTAATTTATTATTATTATTATTATTATTTTATTAATATTATTTTTATTTTATTATTTAATTATTATTTATTTATTGTTAATTATTTAGTATAATTTATTTATTATTATTATTTATTATTTTAATTTATTATTATTAATTTATTATAATTAATTTTTATAATTATTTATTATAATTATTTTATAATTATTTATTATAATTATTTATTATTATTATTTATTAATATTATTTTATAATTATTATTTATTATTATTATTTATTATTATTATGTATGGAATTACTCATTTATTATTATTATTATTATTATATTTTATTATTATTTATTTATTATAATTGATTTATTATTATTAATTTATTATTATTATTTATTAATGTTATTATTATATTATTTATTAATACCTTTTTTTTATTATTTATTATTATTATTTATTATATTAATTTATTATTATATTTAATTATTATTATTTTTATTATTATTTAATTATTTATTTTTATTATATTATTTATTATATTAATTTATTTATTATTATTTATTATTATTATTTATATTATTATGTTATTATTATTATTTATTATTATTATTTATTATTATTATTTATTATTATTAATTATTTATATCTATTTATTTATTGTTTATATAATATTATGTTTATTATTATTATTTTATTATTTATATTATTTATTTTTATCAAAATTTATTCTTATTAAAATTTATTATATTAAATTATTTTAATGAAAATTTTATTATTAAAATTATTATTTTAAATTTATTTTTATTATTAATAAAAATTATTATTTATTATTTTAATATTTAATATATATTATTATTAAATTTATTATTAGTATTATTAAAATTTATTGTTTACTATTATTAAATTTTATATTTATTTTATTAAAATTTAATATTTTATGACTAAATAAATTGAATTATCGTATTATTATTAAAATTTATTATTAACACTATTAATTAAAATTTATTATTATTATTAATAAAATTTTTTTTTTATTTTTACCTTAAAATAATTTATATAATCATTTATTATTAAAATTATAATTTATTATTATTAAAATTGATTATTTAAAAATTTAATTACTTTATTATTAAATTATTATTTATTATTAATAAAATTTAATTATTTATTATTATTAAAATTTATTATTTATTATTATTAGAAATTAATTATTTATTATTATTTAAAT
Organism: Trachelipus rathkii; assembly: GCA_015478945.1. Classification (NCBI taxonomy): domain Eukaryota; kingdom Metazoa; phylum Arthropoda; class Malacostraca; order Isopoda; family Trachelipodidae; genus Trachelipus; species Trachelipus rathkii. The sequence goes on from JABUQX010094952.1 coordinate 14,830, forward strand.
TTATATTTATTTATTGTTAAAAATCATTATTTATTATTCTTAAAATTTATTATATTATTATTATTAAATTTATTATGCATTATTTTGAAGTTTTTTTATTTATTGTTATTAAAATTTTATTATTGTTACTTGAAATTTATTATTTTAAATTTATTATTAAAATTATTTTATTAAAATTTATTAATAAAAATTTATTATTAATTTAAAATTTAATTTATTAAAAATTTATTATTATTAAATTTATTTATTAAAATCTATTATTCTAAAATAAATAAATTTATAATTATTTTTTATTATTCATTAAAATTGTTATCCTTATTTATTATTATTATTTAAACATATTATTATTTATTATTAACTTATTAAAAATTATTATATTTATTAATCATTTGATTTAAATTAGTAATATATTTAATTATTTATTAAAATTTATTATTATTTATTATTATTATTTTATTTTTTATTTTTATTAATATTTGAAAAATTTATTTATTTATTATTATTTATTAAAATTTCTATTATTTATTATTATTTTATTAAAATTTATTATTATTTATTATTTTTTATTAAAAATTTATATTATTTATTATTATTTAATAAAATTATTATTAATTTATTATTAATTTATTAATTTATTATTATTTATTATTATTTATTAAAATTTATTAATTATTCTGATTATTCTTTATAAAAATTTATTATTGTTTATTATATGTATTAACGGCTATGGTTATTTAGTATTATTTATTAAAATTTATTATTATTTAATATTATCTAATAACCAATTTATTATTTGTTATTATTATTTTAATAAAATTTAATATTATTTTATTATTATTATTAAAATTATTTATTTATTATATTTTCAAATTTAATTATTATATATTATTATTTATTAAAATTAATTATTATCCTTCATTATTTGCTAGAAGTCCAAATATCGTAGTTCACTTTGCATACCCAATCGCTAAATACATAGAAGGGGTTTACGATACTGTTATCAAACACCATTTAATAATAATTCCTAAATTGAGATAATGAAATGAGTATACAAGTAATAGTATATAAATAAGATAAAAATAGAATACAATGATATGAACCATACAATCTTAGATATAACCTTCGGAGGTACCAACTCTTCTGCATAACGACGATGTGTAATCCAGTCATGATGACGTACTCTTCAACACCCCCTCTCGGCATATGGCGACGATTTCACATTCGCAATGTTCTTCAATCCTATTCCTTTGCAACATAAATGATTCTCGTCTTTTTCTTCTTTATCACTATCTTTTGAAGCAGGTTGATAAATTTTCTTTGGACGTCCACGTTGACCAGTTCGCATTATCTTCGGTCTCCCTCGTCCTCGAGGAACAAATGAAGCATCATCCTCTGAATCGATGCTGTCTGTAGCATCTTCAAAATCTTCAGAATCATTTTTAAGAGTCATTAGAGGGACTATTTCCATTATTTCATCACCCTCCTCAGATCCGGAAATAATGTTCTGTATATAATTTTCTCGTGGAAAATGTACGTCCCGCGCTATAAAGAGTTTTTTTTCTTCTTCAGAGGACCATATCTATAATGCTTACTTCTCTTTCTGAATATCCAACAAAATTCCCTGGCCTGGATCTTCGTGCATTTCTCATTTCCCTTGAGTGGTTTTATTCTATAAATATACTTTCGTACCAAAAATGCGTATGTGCGAAACTGTGCATCGCTTTCCAGTCCATTTATTAACAGGTACACTTCCATTTAAAGCACTGGAGGGTAATCTATTACGTAAATAATTTGGAGCTAAAATAGCTTCTGCCCAGAATCTATGTGGTAAGTTCGTTTTACTGAGGAGACATCTTGCCATCTCTACGTACATTCTGTTTTGGTGCTCAGAGATTCCTATTTGTTGAGCCGTGTATTGAAATTAAAACTTCTGATATGCCTAACTGTGAAACATGCGTAAAAAATAAAATGACTCAATTGCCTTTTAAAAAGTCTCATCGCGAAAGTACAAAACTTTTGGAAATTGTTCATTCCGATATATGTGAACCGTTTCGAATTCCATCACTCGGAAATCATAAATATTTTATCACTTTCATAGATGATAAAAGTAGATATACTGTTGTAAAATTCCTGAAGAATAGAAGTGAAGCTTTGGAAAAATTTAAAGATATAAATTATTCGTAGAAAATCAGTCGGGTGAAAAAATAAAATATTTTCAAACTGATAATGCTTCAGAATTTCTTTCTCATGATTTCTCAAAATTTCTAAGTGAGAATGGCATTGGAAGAAGACTTAGTGTTCCATACACGGCTCAACAAAATGGAATTTCTGAGCGCCAAAACAGAACGTACGTTGAAATGGCAAGATGTCCCCTCAGTGAATCGAACCTACCACATAAATTCTGGGCAGAAGCTATTTTAGCTGCAAATTATTTACGTAATAGATGCCCCTCCAGTGTTTTAAATGGAAGTGTACCTGTTAATATATGGACTGGAAAGCGATGCACAGTTTCGCACTTACGCATTTTTGGTACGAAAGTTTATTTTATGAATAAAAAACCGGGAATGAGTAAATTACAACAAAGATCCAGGCCAGGAATTTTGCTTGGATATTCAGAAGAGAGTAAGGCATATAGAATATGGTCTGAAGAAGAAAAAAGACTCCTTATAGCTCGGGACGTAAATTTTCCACGAGAAAATTGTACACGAACATTATTTCTGGATCTGTTGAAACCAATGATACGCACACAGTACTAGTTGATTCTATAAATGATTTCTGAAGATTTTGAAGATGCTACAGACAGCATCGATTCAAAGGATGATGCTTCATTTGTTCCTCGAGGACGAGGGAGACGAGATATGCGAACTGGTCACGTGGACGTCCAAGAAATTTTAATCACCTTGCTTTCAAAATGGATGATAAAGAAGGAAAAGATGTAGATATCCATTTACTGTTGCGAGGATAGATTGAAGACATTGCGATTGTGAAAGTCGTCGTCATATGCCGAGAGGGGTGTTGAAGAGTACGGTCATCAGACTGGTTACACATCGTCGTTATGGCAAGAAGAGTTGGGTACCTCCGAAGGTTAATATCTAAGATTGGTATTGGTTATATCATTGTATTCTAATTTTATCTTATTATACTTACTTGCTAATCCAATCTAGTAATGGACTTGTTATAATGTATGGGTTTGTACATATTAAATGGTGTTGTAAATAAAGTATTCGTAACCCCTTCTTTGTCGCTTAGTTACTGAGGTATGCAAAGTGAACTTCGATATTTGGACTTCTAGCAAATAATTAATAATATAATATTTAATATAATAATAAATTAATAATAAATTTTGAATAAAACATAATAAATAATGGTAATTTTTCTAATTATTATAATATAAATAATTAATAATAAAAATAATATTCAATTTTAATAATAATATAAAGATATATTCTAATTAAATAGTAATAATAGATAAATTTAAAAGAGATAATCAATATACAATAAATGGAATAATAGAATAAAAATTTAATAAATTTTAATAAAGTTTTAAAATGATATACAATTATTCCAATAGTAAACTAATAATAATTTTTAATAAATTTAATAAATATAATAATTTAATAACTATAATAAATATAACAAATTTTAATAATAAATAATAAATAATATAAATTTTAAATAAATATAATAAATAATTAAAATATTGAAATAAAGATGCATAATTCCCAATCATTTGTTTTTATAAAATACTTTGCTAATACTTTAATAAATAATTAATATATAAATTTTATAAATAATAATAATATAAAAATTTGATAAAATATAATAAAAATAATAATGATAAATAATAGTAATATAATATTTTAGTAAATAAACTATAATGACATTAAAACATTATATAATAATTTTAATTAATTTTAAGAATATAAATTTTAATAAATAAATTTAATAATATATTTTAAATAATAAATTTAATATAATAAATTTAATATAAATTTTAATAATAAATTATTTTATAATATAATAATAATTTAATAAATTAAATAATAATTTTATATAATATACTATTAATTTTAATAATAATAAAAATAATTTATAATAAAAATATTCTAAAAAATATCCCAAGCTATATTTTGTTTGAAAATATAATTAAATAATAAATTTTAAATAATATAAATTAAATAATATACAAGCCAACATTGCTATTTAGATAAATAGCATAAATTCTTTAATATAAATAAATAATTATTTTAATATTAATAATGTAATAATTTTTTATATATTAATAAAATTTTATAATAATAAATATAAATTCAGTGTAAAATATAATAAATTTTATTAAAAAACAAAGAAAATTTAATAATAAAAGAACAAAGATTTTTCCCTATAAATAATAAATTTTAAAATAATAATATAATTCAATAATAATTATATTTTAGTTAGTAATAATTAATGATCTATTTTAATAATTGAAATATAAATTTATTATAATAAACCAGGAGTTTTACTCATAACAAAAATTTTAATTTTTTGATAATATCAAATTTAATAATAATATTTCAATAATAATAAATTTTAATCAATAATATAGTTTAGGAACAGCAACTTGAAAGTATGGTGATGTAGGATGACAAAGGATAATAAAGGATAACGTAGCATAACTTGATAATAAAAATAATAATAATAATAATAATAAATAATAATATAAATATAATATAATAATAATAATAAATATAATTATAGAATATAATAATAAATAATAATAATAAATAATATAATAATAATAATAATACATAATAATAATAGAAAGCAAAAAAAAAAAAAGTTTAAAAAGTTTAAGAAATTAATAAATCATTAAATATAAAACATAATAATAATATATAATAAAATAATATAATAAATACATATATAATACATAATAATTAATATATTAATAAATAATATTATAAATATTATAATAAATAATAATAATAAATAATAATAATAAATAATAATAATAATAATAGTATAATAAATAAATAATAATAATAATAATAATAAATAATAATAAAATAATAAAATAAATAATAATATAAATATAATAATATAATAATAATAAATAATTATAATAAATAATTATATAAATAATTATAATAAAATAATTATAACAAATAATTTTATATAATATTAGTTAAATATTTTATTGCCGATGAGCATAAATATAATAATAAATAGCTAATAAATAATAATAATAATAAATACTAATATATAATAATAATAATAATACATATAAATATAATAATTATATATAATAAATGAATAATAATAATAATGATTATAAATATTAAAAATAAATTTTAACTATAAAATGGGAAGGAAATATTTTTCAAAAACCAATAATATTAATTGTAGGAAATAATAATACATATAAATAATAATAAATAATAAATATATTAATAATAGTAATAAATAGAATAATATTATTAATTAGTAATAAATAATAATAAAATAATAATAATAGATAAATAATAAATAATAATAAATAATAAATAATAATATAATAAATAATATAATATAAATAATAATAATACAAATATAATACAAATATAAATAATAAATAATAATAAATATAAATAATAAAATATAAATTAATAATAATCAATAAATAATAATAAATAATATAAATAAATAAATAATATGAAATAATAATAATAAATATAATAAATATAAATAATAATAAATAATATATAAATATATAATAATAAATATAATAATAAATAATAATAAAAATAATAAATAATAATAATAATAATAAATAATAATAATATAATAAATAAAATAATAATAAAATAAATATAATAATAATAAATAATAATAATAAATAATATATAAATAACTAATAAAATAATAATATAAATATAATAATAATAATAATAATAATAATAATAATAAATAATAATAATAAATAAAAATAATAATATAATAATAAATGATAATAATTAATAAATGATTTAATAATAATAATGATAATAATAAATATAATAAAAAAATAATATAATAATTAATAAATAATAATATAATAAATAATAAATAATATAATAAATAATAAATAATAATAAATGATAATAATAATAAATAATAATAATAATAGAATAATAAAATAATAATAATAATAATAAATAATATAATATAAATAATAATAATAATATAATAATAATATAAATAATAATAAAATAATAATTAATAATAAATAATAATAATAATATAAATAATAATAATATATAATATAATAATAATAATAATATAATAAATAATAATAATAATAGGATAAAATAATATAATTAAAAATATATATATAATATAATAATAATAATAATAATAAATAATGAATTTTTTGGAATAAATATAAACGTTTTCGATTAAAGGTGTAATGCTTTAGGAGTAAAGTGAAAAATTAGTTTGAAAGGAAAATTTACCCTAGAAATCATGATTACCCTTCGAAAATATAGGAAGGGAAGAATAGCAAAAGAGAATACTGAAAGAATTTAAGAATAAAGAGATGGGATATAATGAGAAATGATAATATAAGAGAGGAGCTGGGGGTGGATTCTTTCTTATAAATTTTGTTAGATTTGATATCAATTTTCAAATAAAAGCAATGAAAACGCGAGCAAAAAAAAATCGAATGCTGGTTAAGACCGTTGTATAGAGAAGCGTGAAGCAACAATTCGCAAAGAGAAAGAATTGGAGAGTTTGTGTAATAGATTATAAACAAAACCCAGTCCAAAATATGACATTCAACAAGTTCATAATGATCGATCCGCCACCCTAAATATAAGTAATACTCCGTAAAGAGATGAAAGACTCTCATATATAATCGGAGAGATCAAACCCAGAACTAGGGGGGCAAAATCGTTCATGAGTCCGAACGACGAAGTTCACCAAAGATATTTTAAAAAAACACTAAAGTATTCATATATATTTCCTTTTATTTTTAAAACAACCTAATTTTAAACAAGCAAATGACAAAATTTCACAGAACTGGCAGATTATGATAAAATATTGCTGACGTTTCGCACCATTACCTAACAAATTCGGCATCAGATCATATGATATCTTTATCTAACTTATATTTACAAGTAAACAAAACCCATGCAAAATATATTTTTTAATCTATCTTTGGTGACTCATCGTTCGGATTCTTAAACGAAATTTGCCCATCTCTTCTAGAACACCCAACCTCTTACGAAGTTTTTTTCAGTTGGAAAGAAAATGTGCTTCCTCCAAGAAAGATCGCAAGAAAAAAAAATAAAAATAGAAACAAACGAAGGTTTGAGTTATATTTTCGAGGATGTTTTAAACTTGTGAAAGGTTTACTTTTTTGCAAAAGTGAGACATTTCTTTTTCTTTGTTCATCTAATCAATATGAAATTTTTAGGGCATGTATAGTTGAAATAGATACACCTATTGTATTTAAATAGAGTTTTTTTTTTTAATTTTAATTTTTTTTTTATTTTTTCCCGTGCTCAAAGGCAAAACTGTTGTATATACAAAAGAAATTACGTTAATAAGAACAGAGTATCTTCACTAATTATAAAATTATCCATGTTCTGAAATTTTCAAACGGATGAACAAGAAAATATATTGCACCCCCCCAAAAAAAAAGCATTTATGAAAGCTATTTTCATTGAGTTTTTTGAATTTGGTTTTCCGTGGGTTTCGTTTGTAGATATGAAAAAATCCCCATACTATTTGTTTTTTTGTTTTTAGATAATAGACCCATCTTTGTATATCTCAAGATTAAAATTATTTTGACAAATGACAGGAATGTGGCTTTTCTTCAAATGAAAATGGAAAACATACATTTAAAGATTTTGAATTAAGCTGGAAATCGACGTTTTAGAGTCCATAATACACTGCATTTTGATTTTTATTTGATGCAGTTGAAATGAAAATTAAAAAAGTTTTGCAAAATTTAAAATCTACTAATTTTCCCTCGAAAATCAAAGCCAAAATCGAATCCCCTCCTTAAGTCAGGAAAGTATGAAATTATAACTGCCAATTTGATCTTAGTATTATAGATTCTTATAGTCAATTTTATGTTGCTAAAGCAATAGTGAGGTGTAGGGTTGGCCGGTGCGGTGCGGTGCGGTGCGGTGCTTTGCGGTGCGGCGCTCCACACAAATTCAGTGTACCGGTGTGGTGCAATTTTTAAAATATAGAGGTGCAGTGCGGTACGCATTGAAACATAGAGGCCAACACTAGTGAGGAGCATAATGATTTATTTTAAAAGTAATTGTCCAGTTTCTGACATTAAGTGATTGCCATAGTTTTAAAAATCTAATAAATTTGTTGAAAGATTCTAAGACAATGTAAAATTATATTTGACGAAACTATTAACTTAGTAATTTAGCTACAGAATTTTTAATTAAGAGTTTCTGAGTTTAATCATAAATAATTAAACTTTGTAATACCAATTCAAATTTTATATATTTTTTAGAAAATTTTAAGATTATTTTGGCTTTAGAATAAAGAGTAAGGGTTTCTCCAGTTTTTGAACAAATATTTAATGAAAATAAGTACCGTTTATTGTATACTGTATGTTATGCAGATTATAGCTCTTCAATTTCTTTTTCAGATGATAGTGAACACTATTTTCAAACAACAAGCAGAACCTTTGGAGATTTTTTGTACCATCACAGCCTGCTATTAAAATAAAGAAAAATAAGAAGAAAAAGAAATCTAGGAAAATGAACTCGACTGATTTAAAAGAAGATATATCTGAAAGATCCAATAATTCTCCAAGTTTATCTCAGGGTTCATCTGAAGCCGATCAAATTGCCACAAGTTTGAGAAATCTTAAATTGGAAAACAACAATTTAAATGTATCAGAGCAAACTCAAAATAGTGTGTCTTCATCCAAGATAGCGCAAAATAGCGTTTCTCCATCCAGACAAGTGTATAGTAGTCTCTCTCCAATCGAGCAAGCGCAAAGCGGTATTCCTCCATCAGAGGAAGAGCAAAGTAATGAGTCTCCATCAGATCAAGTGCAAAGTAGTGTCCCTCCATCAGAGGAAGCGCAAAGTAATGTTTCTCCATCAGATCAAGTGCAAAGTAGTGTCCCTCCATCAGAGGAAGCGCAAAGTAATGTTTCTCCATCAGAACAAGTGCAAAATAGGGTCTCTCCATCAGAGCAAGAGCAAAGTAGTGAGTCTCCATCCAAGCAAACGCAGAGTAATGTCTCCCTTGTTGATAAAATTCGAAGAAGCCGTAGCCGTGGTCGTTAAGCTAAAAAATAACTAGTGTAATATAATTTATTTTAATTAGCATCGGAAATTAAATCGTAATAAGGATTCATGCTATCAGTCTGAAAGGGTATGATAATCTGCTGGATTTTTAAATATAAATAAACCATATTTTCTTTTAAAATTTTATGAATTTTAAGCATTTTTTAATGAAAGTAAACAGAAATATAATAGTATTTTTAAACTTTCAACTATTTTTATCTAGGATTAATACGAAATATTTTGTAATATAATCCAAAAATTTTAAAAAGCGAAGGTTACATGATTTTTAATTTTTTTTTTATAATTCCTAAAACTTAAATTGAACTTTGATATTTGTATCCAAAATGGAAATTTTGATACTTTTAATATTTTACTACTGTTATTCACTAGCAAAATTTGCTAATATTTTAAATATATGGGAAAATTCATGTTTACGTGGGAAAACATGTTAGTTTTGCTACTAATGTGATTGTAGTGAATATTGTTATTGAAATGACTGTTAAAGTTTGGAAAAAAAAACTTAAATGAAATTTTTTGTTTTTATTAACCTTGTGTGTTTTTTAAAACTATTTTCCTTTAATTCGGGCGGGCAGTTTATTTTTTTATTCCTAGTTTTTGTTTACTTCTTTATATTGCATTGGAATTTACTATAAATGCAATATGCTCGTTAACGCTTCTTGTTGCAATGGTTTTAGATTTGTGATCGGATTTTATAAACTGCTTTAAGCACGAGAACGCCGAAAACAAAATATCTTATCTTCGATGTTTGAACCTTAAAAGGTCTACTATATCTTTATATTGTATGATTACTGGCACTGATGATAATGATTGCGCTAAATTTAAGAATTTCTTAATTATACATTCCAAAGTGTTAAATACATGGTGATTGAGAAAAATAATAGTTTTAAAAAAAGTTAATTATTATAATTTTAAATATTTGTTAAAAAGAAAAATTTACTGAAGCATTTACTGAAATTTTCCTGAAAATTTACTGAAATTTTTAAAATAAATTTACTGAAAATTTATCGAGTGAATTAGATAAATTTTTTTATAGCTACAATATTAAAATACTTATAAGTTTTAAACATTCATACTGATGATAATGTTGTTGGTTGTCTAAAGACACGTCTTTAGCAATTGAAATGATAGATTATTATGAGGTGAATTTTAAAGAGTTTTCCAATGTTTGGCCTGCTTGTCTGCCACGCATAATGCCTGTTTATACCAATCAAGTCAAAATTATATGATATTGTCATATCCTCATTTGAACTAAATTAAATAAATAATAATATCATAATAAAATGATTTTTAATGATCTGACAATAAGACTATAGTCGATCATTAAAATTTGTGGGTTGAACTATTAGATTACATGTACAATTTATCAATATTATAAACATCTGACAACATGAGGATGAATGAGAGAGAAAGAATGCATTCAAAGAAGAGATTTTCAATGATGAGTGTTCCCAAAGTGCGGCGAATAGTAAGATTTCTGTAGCCCACCCACCCAAAGCAACACACCGACCTATTCATCTGAAGTGAGTGAAGGGCTTATAAGTGATGCGTATAAAGTGTATAAGTACGTATAACTACTAAAAAATATTGCGCCTTTTGTTAGTATATCCCCCGTTAATGCTTTCACTTATGTTTAGCATGAACTAAGTACATAAGACATTAGTAACATTGACTACTACTAGAAGATTACTATTGCTAATTACTTAATTGTAATTCTATTGCTATTGCTATTGCTATTGCTATTGCAATAGCTAATTGTATGACTAAGACATATTGCTAGATGCAATGTGCTGATGCTAAGAAGATTACTAATTTGACTAAATACATGAATATACGATTACTATTACATAGATTACTATTAGCGTATATACGTTACAAAGTACTATTACGTACAATAATAAGACAAGTATTACTAATACGATTCATAAGAATATACTGATTACTTACAATTGAGCTATTACTACTAATTACTATTAGACTAATGAACGTAGATATATAACGATAGAGACTAAAGTAATATGAGCGATTAAGACATACTAGAAATACGAGCTAAACTAGTTTACGAATAGCTATTACTATTTACTATTATTACTAATACATATTGATTACATGAGTCCTTTTATTTTAGCATAGTGCATCAGTCACATTTATCCACTACATAATTCATCTTGTTCAAGCGTATTATAGATATAGCAAGGGACTATAATGAGCATACTGAAAGTTACTAGATTTACGTACTATATATACTGAAGAATGAAAGTTAGAAAATGTACTATTAGACGATATACATAGACGGAAGAAAAGCTCGTAAACCTACCAAAAAATCTTGTAAGAGACTAAAATATATAGAATTCTTTGTAGATTAAATATGTATACGATTATACTATTATACTATTATTACTATTAATTACTATATGTTATTATTACTTATTACTATTAATAATTAATTAACTACATTACATATATTAATTATCTAATCATTTCTTTATACATTAATTAACAAATCAAATTAATATTTTACATCAAGAACATTATGTATATTATAAACTAATTATTACAAACTCTTACTTATTAGTACTTATTAATTATTTAATTAATATATTATTTTAAGTATTTTACTTCTTTATTCCTAATATTATTACTTACTTTTAAATTACATATTTTTTATCATAATATTTATAACATATTATATAATATATTATTCTTATACATATTTAAAAATTCTATTTTCTTAGCTTTTAAATATAAATTTATTTATACTCGTACTCATACTATTATTAAATTATTACTAATTAAATTTATAAAATATTAAATAACTTTAATAAATCAATTTTAATAATATTACATTACATAACTTATTAGTATTATGTAATATGCACTTACGAATATTATGTGAATAACATAAACTTATTACTACTATTATTTTAATAATACTATTATTACTATTAATATGTAACCATCGATTTACTATTTACTACTAATAATATTTAACTCTTATTCTTCTGATGATTTCACTTATTACTACTATTATTACTATTACGTGAACTATTATTGCTATTATTAACTATACTATTTAAAGTGATCTATTGATAATATTATTTTCCTTACTCATAATACTACTGATTACTACTTACCTTACTACCTATTATCGTATTACTACCTAAACTAGTGTTTTCTCACTCGTTTTTTCCTTACGTTTTCGAGCGTAGTGTTACAAAATTGATCATTTTACTATTACTACGTATTACTACTATTGACGTAAACTGACATAGAGCTGGACACTACATTTACTACATCTACGTTATTACTACTTGATTATCTACTGATTTACTAGATTGCAGCTACTTAATAATATGGACTTATAACTTAACTATACTTATCCTAGCGTAATACGGTCCTCTCTCACGCACTCCCGCTTATATTAAGAGTCTCTCTCCTACAAAAAATGTTCAGTGATTACTGAATCCATCTATTTCTCAGCAGTGAAAGCTGCAGATTCCACAACATGCGACTACATACACAACCCGTTTTTTATTCAACTCTCTTTTGACGAGTAATTGTTGACTATGAGCCCACTATCGGAATATTTATAAATTAGTGGACGACTGCCCATACTTGTACCATGTTCCTTCAATTTTCCTGCAATCTGTGTTCCGTGTTTCCGACCCCACGTCCCATAAACTGTCTATATGTATACAAATTAATGTTTACTTATCTTATATACAATCAATATTCTGATAGACCCTCCCATACCCTTTGCTTCCTCGCTGTGGTTCAATAACGTATGTCATCCCAATCTCAAAGCCTGGTAAAGATATTCTTAACAACAATCATTAAAATATATATAATTTATGTATCTAAATACTGTTTGGTTGGCTACTACCTGTCATCATCAATGGAGTCAGGATGTTTATCTTCTCGCATCTCTTGCCGGTTTTGAGAGTGACTCGATTATGCTTCTTTTCAATTCTATGTATTTTTGACATATGCCGTTTTTAGGCACGCGGCTCTTAACTGTGCACAATCACAGCAGTTAAATTAGTGAAATCATTTAGCAATCTTGGTAAGTCAGTTCATACCTGAAGATTTTACAATTGTCCTCGTTTGGTCATTTTCTTACCATCCTAATTGTTATAGTCAGCTCATATCGGACACTACTTGCTCTACTGACTGATCGTAAACTGTGATCACTATCACTGCTCCCTTGTAAATACTCTCGGGGGCAAATGCCTTTGTTTTCCATATGACTGCTTACTTCTAACAGATCCATGTCTATCCGAATTTCTGTGAAATCATGAATCTCTCCAAGTTTGTTTGCGTGGATTTGGAGCGTTAAGTTCGCAAGTGTCTGTATCTGTTAATGTTCTGAATAGAATAATTGCCTTATATCAGCTTTTCGCAATTATACTCGAATAGAGTTCAATTTCACATCTCGCTTTATCAATTTCAGTGTATAACCGGGAGCCTTATCTTGAGGTAGATTTTGCCATTATTCATAATATTATATCTTGGATCGACTCATCAGTTCAGCCTAAGTTAGACTGAATAAATAAACTGTTATTTTCCAATATCAAAAACATTGACGGTTGCTATGAAATTCCTCAGCACTAGCGGAGTTATTAACCACTAACCATATGATGAATGATTATATGTCGATAAAGCTCTGTGTCGGTTATTTGCTGCCAGCTCAATCCTGCTGCACTACTCGTCCCAGTCTCTCCTCTCTCTCTCCCCTCTGTGCTCTTCTCCGATCGTGTAGACTCTGCGTTCCATTCTATTTCCGCCCTCCGTCATCTCATATACTACTACATCACTTCTCTTCACTACACCTATCCGAATTTTCCTATTCCTCTCTCTACTACTGTCACTAAAGGACTCACTAACACTCTCTACTGCCTCATTAACATCCTCCCTGACTCATTTGAAACGGTTTGCCCTTTCCTTCCTCCAAAGAGGCCCGTGATGCTCCAAAGTCGAGTCTTCTCTTAATTAATTTACCACACTTCTTCCCACAACTGGTATAAATTTGCTTTATTAGTTATTTACTTCGAAGCGTTTCCAGTATATTCCTAACCAAAACTGCTGTTTAAATTCATGAGTACATAAATTGCCACCCTGGTTAAACTGTTGTCGAGAACCAGTAATTTTGTTTTCAAATGTGCGGATAGGTGAACACGTATCCTTGCTAGTCTTCCTTCTTCAAATTAGTCGATAGCCAACTTCTTATAGTCAACAATACTATCAACGCATAACGTCACACCTGTGAAGTGTGCTATGAAGCTCAGAGAAAGGCTATTATCTTTGTATCTGATCACATTGTATGCTGACGTCCGATTTAAGGGTCTCCCAAGAAAGGTCAGAGCGAGCACACGTTATCATGGAAGCAAGCTATACCTTCTATTGTCCCACAGCCCGACCGCTTAATCGAATACCAACATGGTTACAAAAGAACCATCACAGGACTTAGTATCGGGTCACATTGTCTTAGAAGAGATATTCTTATCAGGACTTCTGGTCAGATTTAGGGCCCATGCGCTATCCTTCTCCTTATCTCAGAACCTCTCCTAATTGAGTCAAAAGGAAAAATATTGCTACGCTAGAGGAATTAATTTCCGGCTTCCTCAAAACCTCCGACTCCCTTATATTCTTATACTTTACCATCTTCTGTACTTTTATGATTCCATCTACTCAGGATTTTTCCATTCTCCCTCCCTACGAGCTCTTAATACTTATATTTAATACGTACACGAGGACAAGAGTGTGCACCAATCCTGTTTCCGACATATCAGCTATCTCGATTTTAGCCCGCTTCTCCTTAGAAAGGTTGCTATCCGTACCAAAGATGCATAATTAGGTCATCATCTCAGACCTATAATATCTCGTGTCAGAAATAGCACATGATTCTCTGCTATTGGCTCATACTCTTCAGCTTTCTCTTAAATATATTATTTGTGCCCAATTCTGTACAGTGTAAATACTCCTCACTGTGATGATGACAGGTCCTATATGAAAGGAATTTTTTTGGTAAGAATACATAGACAACTCGTACCTAATATGGGCGTGTGAGTGGAGCTAGCGATCCTCAACAACTTCAGATACTACTGACGCAACCCCACATAATTGCCTAGTCGAAGCGCACCAGGGCGCCTCTTCTGATACCCTCAATATCCCAAGATAGGGGCTCTGCTCCCTCCAGTTTAAGAACCTCCAGGCATGTGATGCTGAACGCGACACGATATCATTGGTTTTCCTTTCACCCTGATTGCAGGATAGAAACCCTTTTTTTTATTACTATTATCTGACTCTTTAACCTCATCCCAATTGTTCGACTCATTGTCATCACCTGACTCCTCTATGGCAACTTTTCCCAGTCCTGGTCTGGGTGGGTCCCTGGTCCTTACAGATTATTTACCTATTCGTTTTTCATCCATTGAATCTGAAGTGAAGTTGCAGGAGTTGGAAACATTGGCGGACCCCTTGGATCGGTTGTTCACCTCGACTTGCCCGAAGGGGTAAAGCCAGTTGAACCACGCCTGAGGGTCAGATATTGATTATTCTTCCAGTAACATTGATCACTCCTCTTCATCTTTTGAGCAGGCAGCTCGTTCAACGCCAAAGAGCCCTTTGTCTTGTCTTGCCTTATGATTCTGGATTACACATCGATCCAAGCAGCCGCTACAGTCACCTCAGTTGGGAAATCTGTTGAGTCCTCAATCCTTGGTCACACCATTAGCATTGTCCTCTTCTGATGTGGCTACTGTCCTGCCATCTAATGCCAGCAAGTTGCTTGAAGAAAGCAATTTACCGTTTACTGTTCCTTCAGGAATCCGCGGAACTACTGACGTGAACATTGCTCCCTCCCCCTTTCCTGAGCCCTAGTGCACGCCTGACGTCTGCCTCTCACAGGACGATGATGTACAGAGACGGTTGGCTGGAATTCTTGGGGACCCCCAGCTTAACACACAATGGACGCCACTATGGGTTTTCAATCTTATATATGCCACTATGGGTTTTCAATCTTATATATTCTTCATGAATTTCCCATGCCGCCTGGATATACTGTCCTTCATCAGGATCCTTCCTGGCAATCTTCCTTTTTGCCTGACATACCAAGAACCTTCAAAATTTATCAAAACTATCTTCACCGCTCGTTCAACTGAATAAATTAATTTGATCATCCATAATGGCCAAATTCTTGCAGTGGAATTGTCGTAGTTACTACCTTAATTTTGAAGAGTTCACTATTCTTATAAATACATACGCGCCAGCGTTTATTTGTCTTCAGAAATTGCAGCTATGCAGACGGAATTTTCTTTCGTCCCTTTTCATTTCCCTTCTTTACTAGTCATCCTTCTTCGCAACACTATTCAAAGGTATCTCCAAAATCTAAACACTAGAAAGAAAAAGGTTACGTTCTGCTGGATCCCTTTCCATATTGGGGTTTGCTGGCAACGAAGCAACTGACAAGCATCAAGTGACTTATATTGATCGATAAAATATTCCTCCATACTTTCTTCCCCATATTACACGGGGTTCCTTCCTCTTCAGACTTCAGCTAAAGTTTCCACCAGGGTTTCAGAGAGCTATAATAGGTGGCAGGAATATTGGTGAGTTTAGTTCGGACCACACAGAGTTGAAAATCTGTACGTGATAGTTAATGCTCCCTTTTAGAGTAATTGGTTCTGCTTTTCCAACAAACAAAGACCGCCGCAAGGAAACATCCTTGAGGCTTGTCTTCTTAATTGCAAACAACATCGTCTTCTCACGCGTTAACTAATATATATATAATGAAACACTTTAATGTCGGGACCCGTTATAATATTCAAATTCTTAATCGTCCCATCAATTATATATATAAATCCGTCTAAGTCTCTACTTCCTATACCTTCATCTGTGACTGTCCCTATGACTCTCATCCGGCACATTGGTCGTCGTTCTTTCCGTTTACTCGGATCAACTTTAAGCAATAACAGCGGCGGCACTCATTTATCATAGTCAGACCTATATCCACCTAACCTCGACAGAAAACACACAGGCTCCGGTCTTCTTTCTCTTACGAGATGTAGAGAAATTGGTTGAGTCAATTCTTGTGGTTGTCCAATATCTCTTCTCTCATATACATTATTGATTCATTGGAGTCCTTCTCGGCATATGCTTCTCGTACTAATCAAGTACCCCCAGAATGCCATCTCAACAGGTCTGCAGCTTTGCTTTTTGTAGCGCTGAGCGCATCTTTAATTAGATATGCATGATTTAAGCTCATATTATAAATCTTAGGTCCATCTTATTTCTTCGGTCTAACCTTTCGTGCTTCTTCGCTCCGGATTATATATATGATAGTATGTCCTATTCCCATTATACTTTTTCGTATCAATTATATTAGTTCTCTCAAGGAGATTCACCTTTCCTAAGAATGTCTTCCAACTTTTCTTCCACTAAGTTTTCTTTACCATCTTCTCCAATTACTTCTTAAGTTACTTTATAATTAAATTTTCATTAACAGTTATTTCATCAGTTGTTTTTCTTCTTGGCAACAACTTCAAAATATATATTTATCTTTTCTTCCTTACCTTTCTAGTCAATTGCCTTCACAGAGCTCATATCAATTCTGTACTTGCTTGTATATATCACTTCCTCCCTTCTCGTAAGTAGAGTCCAACGTTTACAGATCTATAATAAAACTAGCACTACAGCGTCTCACGTATATAATATATATATGATATATATTATATATATATATATATATATTATAATATAGTAATATATATAAGGTTATGTCAAATAGTTATTAATACATTTCGAAGATTAACTTTTAACCTCTAACTAATCCAACATTTCTAACGGTCCTATATGATATTTATTCGATACAAATAGGGTCCAAGTTTATTTCATTTAGTATTTACCATATTTTTTCCATTTATTTTCTATGATATCTCTCTCATTAGCACATCTCACTCCCTTCCTGTTTTAAACATCAACCTATATACATAAATCACCGCCTTCACCTCTATATTTCACCCTATTAACCATTACTTTATACCCTCTGCTATATATATTCTATCGTTATCCTTCCCGTTATCCCATATTAATATCTCTTTATATATACATTCATCTTCATCTCTGCTAGCTCATCCAATCTATCCGTCAAATAACTAAATAGTACTCACATCTAGATGTGAATTAATTAGCCATTCACACCCTCACTATATCCAATAAAAACATATTTTAGACTAACTATAGTCTCAGTTCGCTAAACGTACCTATTTATACCTACTAATTCAATAAAACTTACCTTAATCATCTTACTACTAAATATAGTTATCATTATTATATATTACTTTATAATTACCAGCTCGATTCATAAATATAATAATGAATCAATATAAGGCAATAAATAATACAACACGCTAGTAACATCCTTGATTCTTACTTACAAGTATACGATATACATATATCGTTTTTCATACTCTGATATTTGATGTATACCATTAACTTAGTATTTTTCTCGATACTACTTACATTATAATTTGCTTTCTTCCGTCTACCACTCTAACTCACATATATTTTATAGCTTCTCACTTATGACTCATCTATGTCTCTGCCCTATTGGTATGAGGAATCAATAGACTACTATTTTGCAGATCTCAATTTAAACGCAAATAATAAAATCACTTATATTTTGCTAACTTACTTCTAATTTATACATTCATTTCTCGCTAATAACTATACATCCTTAGTGATGTATAACGAATAGAATTTCGTTCCTCTTTCCTCTTTTGTATAATATACCGTGCTAATATTATTGTTCTCATTCTCACCTCAGTGCTCGGTACACAAATTCATACTCAATCATTTCTCTATCTAATATTACTTTACTAGGATAGATTTTATGCACATGGATGGTATCCGTTCAATGTATTTTTTCCATCTGGTGTTGTACTATGATTGTGGATTTACTTTACCTTATGTATTTTATATGTATTTAAATAAGCTTTTTCTACTATATCTATATCTGTAGCTCTATATTTTCCCTCTCTCCAAGACATATTGTTTATATCATAAGGATTATAAAACTCTTCATCCATCTTCACTCTTACTATTACCTCCATCACCATTCTACTAACTATACCCCTCTATATTCCTATATATCTTATCTATAGCTCACTTTTCATATTTTATATTTATTTTTTCTAGCATATTATACTCTAGTAGTACTTCAATTTCTTCCATTGTAGATACTCCTTCATTGTAACCTCTTACTCATCTTATATTCACCTCCTCTCTAACTCCCTATTGATCACGCCCACCAGTACTCATTCTTATGAGGTACTTCATTAATATCTAACGTATTTTAATGAACAAAGTTCATCAGTATATATAGCTACATATATGTTCTCCATCAACCTTTCATCTACTACACTTTCTTTCCTTAGTATTTACTATTATTCTTATAGAATTATCATCCCAAATTAGTGCATAATCCTAATAGTGCACTGTAACTCGTGAAATTGTAGCATTTTAATACACAATGTTTCGACTCAATCTGTTTATTCCAAATCGATTGGCTCCATCTCAACAGCTTCTCTCTCACTGCACACAACATAATAAAAACAATCTTATTCACACACAACAAAAAATTCCTAGAACGACATATATGTCACACATGAATATATCAAACCATATTTTCGGCAATTGATAGATACAAATTTCTCTCTCTCTCATATAGACATAATAGTTAACAAATAATCACACATTTTCTAGATATCTCACAGTATAGCATTATTAATAAACAAATAACATTTAAAATTATAATTACATACATAATATATTTACCTACATAACACGTCTATTATAATACAATTATTAAATTTAGAATTAATAACATTTAACTATACATTCATAATTAAAAACCTCGTACATATAAACATTATGGTTGAGAGCTCAATTTTAGTTATATGATTCACAAAACATAACACACAACAAAATGAATATTTATAACAAATAGCAGTAATTATCTTCACTAGAGACAAGAATTCATTTACTTTATGAATATGTTATACATTTTGACAACACCTCTCTCGTTAGTTACCTTCGAGATGACCCACGATTCCTCCACATGATTAATCAGAATACAAATTGTTCCTACCTCGATCGATAATTTCTTCTCTGAGTTGTGATGGACCCCTTCTGTGCTGTCCTTGTGCCGACCTGAGTGACACACTTTTAGTGTGAATCAACCTAGCAGCAATTTTGTACTTATTGTGTTGATCACTGTTTTTTGTTCCACGAATATAGCTGTCGATTATAACTGTTGCATTTAGCCTTTCATACTCCTGTTCTATTAATCGACTTGACACAAAGTCTTGAATAGATGTAATGTGCGAATCAATTAGCCGCTGAATGCACTAATCTGTGTCGTGCACTTCTCCGCGATTAATCAGCTCGCATGACCTTGCCTCTGACAATACTAATTTTTGACTGTTTTTAATACTTATAAGGTGCATATTTAATTGATAAAAATAGCGTATGTGCAGAGTTCTAATTTAATCACTTAATTTTATTGGTGAGTGCCCAAAGTATCTCCTTGGCGATGTCATTGTGTATTTTGCGGAACCACAATTAATATCGAGTTTCGGACTGGTGCGTAATTCTGCCTCGACCGTGGAGCCTCTTAAGAGGTAGAATTCGATCTCGCTAAGTACTTAGCATAACTTTAATGTAACTCTAATCTCAAAGTGCTTCACACACCTTCCAGGTTCCTTGTTCTTCTCCCCGCACACCCAAAACTCTAATCTTCATATCATCCTTCACTTCACCATTATTTCGCAGATGAAAAAACTACAAATTTTCATTTCTGAAATACATCATCATACATTTCTCCATATTACATTCCAACTCAAAAATTCAATACCACACTCAATTAATCATATTCCACATCCAATATTCATACTGCACAATGAATATATAATAATATATTATATATATCAATATCTTTATCTACCTGCTTATAGTCTATCCAAATTCCTCATATGTAGTTATTTATGTTCATTGATCTCTGAGGTCTCATAAAACTCTTCTTCCCTCTCGACGTACCGATTTTCAATAACACATAATCAGTATAGTATTCATTATATATATACGTTTATGTGTTATTTATCACCTTATATTAGACGATATATTATAGGTGCAAATTTGTACTCTAAATATATAAATATATATGTATTATATATGATATTATCCCTATACTATACAATTCCAACAACCTGTTTCCTTATCCTTCTCTCATAAATACTATTTAATTAGTGAATATATCAAGTATATTATAAATAACTTACTCCCAGTTCTCACTTATTACTACACCTCAGTAAACCAGCCACATCTACTCTCAATCTCCGTCAACTCATACCACAACTCTATAATCTCCTCTACATCCTTGCTAATGATATATCCTTAACTTTCTCCTCTCTATATACCTTTTCTCTAATAAGGTGATATACTCTTACAAATTTATATCGTAGTATATACGTAATATACCTATATATATTTTATTATTTGTGTATATCATATATATATACTTATAGATAAATTCATAGTCCCATTTTTCATCGCGTGGTCGTAGTCCATAAGTTTCAGTCTTAGTGCTTACCTGAGGTCTACGCTGAGCTATTGAGTATTATATATTATCAAGCATTTGATTATCGCGGCATACCACCTGGTAGCTATAGTTGTCATAAGGCCTATCTTATTCCCTATTAAGCCCAATATTAAGATCCTATTTAGTCACCTATAAATAATAAACTAATTATGAATATGTATCTACGTTGTCTCAGTGGTAGTTATGCAACCTCCATTATATTAATATATATACTATATATAATATATAGTATATAATTATATACCTAGTGAGTAACGCCCTCAGGAGGTTAGAACCTTTGTAATAATACCATACCTTGACTTATAATTAATATATTATATATATATTTATATATATATTATAGTATAATTAATATATATATATTAATATTAAATATTATATTATATATTAATATATATAATATTATAAATATATATTAATTATATATATATAAAATAGATATTAATATTATATAATAATTATATAATATATATATATATATATAATATATTATATAATAATAATATATTTTCTTTTATTAATTAATATATATTATTAAATTATAATATATATTATATATTTATATAATATATATAAATATATTATATATATATATATATATATAATATATATATATATATAGATATAATAATAATATAATAAAATAATATAATATAGTTATTCCTGCAGGGGGCTAATAGATTCTTATTATAGTGGTATATAGGCTCCTTGGTAGACTAAAAATCATTGGAGAGGCAATTACTACATAGTCATTAAAACCAATATTTAGTCTTTGTTATTTGCTATCCTCTCTCAAAGTGTGTCCTGCTTGGCTCAATGCATTAAATCTGTGCTATTTCCTTGAGATTTCAATTTTTGTCAGCGGACACCAATAATCTAATAATAGCCTTCCTAATATTTTTTTGTGATTTCCTCTGAAATATTCAAATATTAATTATTAATAATCTTCTACCTCCGTAATAAGAATTATTCACTCATAGTCTACACTCCTATCTGAGATTGTGCTGATCGTAATTTATATTCGATCTAATATTGCCGATCCCATCTCAATGCCTGTGAGAGTCCTCCGCCCGTTTTGCTGTAACTTGTCCTTTTTGCCTCACAAAGAAGGTGTTTCTTCTCTCCTCTTTCCCGTCATAAGCCCTTCTGCTATTTTCCTGTGCCTTCTATTATCTTTCATTTGTTCCTTCTCCTTTTTTTCACTCTTCACACTCTCTTCTCCCAGCTCCATTATTGGAGTGCTAAGTGAGAGTAAAAACTGTCCTTTAGCTTGTCTTTGAATCCTGCGTGCCTGCTTCATATTTTTTGGTGTATCTTTTCGATAACCTCTCGTGAACTTAAACTTTGAGTTTATTCGTTCGTGCCATTCTTTGTTCATAATCTCGGTGCTTAACGTAATTTTTTATTAGTTTTCTATTTTCTGTTCACTATGTTTATAAACCTTGTTTGATTTTCTTCCTGTTGATCTCTTTCTAGAGGACACAAGTCCACACCATCCCACTACTTACGTAGTGTTGTGTCTTAATTGTGCTATGATAACTCTTCTTTGGTTTTGATCCTTTTTATGTTGTGTAGGACTTTAGTCGCCTGTTGTCCAATGATAATATACTCTTTTCCGTCCATCCTACTTACTATTTACGTTCGTTCTCCTTTATTTTGTTATAATCGTTTTTCTCATTTTCTATATATATATATATCTATAGATTTTGTATATATATATATATCTTCTCTTAATATTAAAAATCTTTATTAAGTCTCTAATTTGCTATGCACTTAAATACAACATTCAAATTTTATCCACCCAGTCGGTTCTTCCAGCCTATATTTCTTTCTCTATCCTCCGGTTCCTCGTCCAACTCTTTAACTAGCAGTTGCTCCTCTTTGACTTTTCTTCTACTACACCTTAATAGTCCTCTCGCTATAACCTTCATTGCGATTCGTTTCGCTCTGGATATTCCTTCTACATCATCTTTATTGTCCAACGTCGTTTTAGCTTAACCATTAAAATGCCACCCCTTCATATGTCTAAATTCTCAATTGTTTACCCATTCTGCTGCTCTCTCCCTCCTGTGAATGCCATCTGGCACATTTCAATTACGTATATTATATCTTTATTCTATTTCCACTACCTCCTGCTCTTAAGTGTAGCAAAGAGACTCATTTATCTTGAGTTTATGTTCTACTTGATTAAATACTCTAGGATGTTGTAGACTTCTTTGAGTTCATCTATGATGATATTTAATGTCTGTCCCTACCGATTCAAAGTACATACCTGCTACTTCAACTATCGTCTCCTTTGAAAGCATTCTCCTCTTGTTATTTTTTTTACTCAAGTTAAAATAAGAAACACATTCAAAGGCACTATTTATTCTTTTAGAACAAATAAACGAAGATTTACTGTCATTTTAAGAAATCTCTCCTATACCCTCCCAATGAGTTCGCCAAACTCACGCAAGAGTCCTGAATCTATGTCCCTAAACTCTCTCCTACCGTAACTCAATTTGATAAAAAATTCCAAACCCAAGAAAAGAATTTAAAGCCTACATATATGTATGCCCTAAGAATGCAAAACTTCCTAAGTTTCCTAAAGCAAAACACACTGACCCCAGATGTTAAAAAAAAAAAAAAAGCAACTCGATCCGACAACTCATAAGTCTATTCCTGAGACAAAAGCAGAACTTCAATTAGAATTGTTCACCCAAACAATCACAGCAGTAGTAGGGGGGTCATTCCGGACTAAAATTTTGGCCTTGATTTTCCCGACCTTTTTTGACCTTTTTTGACCGCGACCTTTTTTGAGCTCGAATTTTTACCTGACTGACCTTTTTGGGCCTTGACCTTTTGGCCTTGACCTTTTTTCCGACCAACCTTTGGTCTTCCATGGGACATTTTTGAGGGCCCACGGTATTTTTTGGCAACCCAATTTTTTGCAACCCAATTTTTTCGACCAACCCTTTTTTTTAGCACCCTCTCGAAGAAAGGGTGCGCCAAACGTTTGCGTCAGAACCGTTGTACGTATTGGCCCCCTATTTTACGCCCTCACCCACCTAATTTTTCGACCTATTGAGTCATTTTTCTGCCACGGTAATATTATTATATGATTATTCTTTCATCCGCTTTACCTATATAGCCCTATTTTTTTTGTATATTATTATATTAAACCTTTATTTGTCTTTCCCTATGGCTCCAAAGCTTGACAGATGCCATGGGTCAATTTTTGACCCACTTTAATTTTTTGTCCTTCATGGGTCAATTTTGGACCCACCGGTAGTTTCATCCCTTTAGGCTTAGGCCTTTTGATGTCTTAACCGGTTGACCATGATATTTCCGAGCCTGACCGTTGACCATATACAGGGTCAGATTTTTGCCCACGCCAATTTTTTGCCCATCGTGGCCAGCCCGTCACATAATTCTCTATACTTGTATTTTCATTATTGATTTTCGCTTACCCTAACTTTGAACATCCTACACTACTGTGCCGTGCGCACGCACACACACACCACACACCACACACACCACACCACACTAACACTTATACAGACATTCACTATGACACTTATAACAACATTCACTGACACTTACATTACCCATAGACACTTACATTTTACACTATACTCACATACAAACACATGCCAACCCTTGTCGTCCGATGGGTCAATTTACCCACGGGTAATTTTGTCCTTCCTTTTAGGGGACTTAGCCTTTTTGATGTCTTAACCTAGTTTGAACATGATATTTCGCCTTTGACCTTGCAATATACCATGGTCAATTTTGACCCACGCTAACCTGAATGGGCGTTGAGTGTTTCCCAACCACCGTAAAAAGAAGTATCTAGTGATTTCATTAGTGTTCTATGGATTAGATGAGGCCAGGTGAGGCAGGTGGATGCCAAGTGAGTGCCAATGGTCCAATTGTTTATCTCAAGGTTGCTGTAGAGTGCCAATAGTGGCAAGGAGTGCCACATAGTGCAAGTGAGTGCCACATAGTGCCAACTGGTGCCACTTTTTTCAAGCCTTCTCTAGCCTCCCCCGAGCCTAAAATAGCCCTAATATGGGTGTGTACCCGTTAGGTACTAAGTATGGACCGAATGGTACATTTATCGCAATAGAATGCTTCTACTACGACGTTATATTTTAATTAAAACACTCTATAGCATGACAGAAGTAATATCTAAAGAGTTACGCGACAGATTAGAGCAGTACGCAAACGATTTCCGAGTCCTGAGTTCCGGTCCGCAGTGTGTAACACCGTTCGCGAAACCGCCCGCGCGTGCGCCGCAGCGCATATTCCGCCCGCCGCGTGCGCCGCGGCGCAATATTTTCACCGCGATAACCGCCGCACGCGTGCGTCCGGCAGACGACAAAATATCCCGCGAGTGGAAAACGAAAAATATGATATCAATGTAAAACTATTCAAAGAATTTCTTTCCAAATATACTATGAGTCATTCCATTTTTACTACAATTGTAAAAATTTTATATTAAAAACTATACTTTACATACCTTAAGCGACGTAAATTCAATTAAATCCAAGTAGATGTGTTATTACTAACAGCCTAGGATTAGTATCTTTTGTTTCTGCTTACTGCCTTAGACTCTCTTGCTTACTAGCTGGTTAAACTCATATACATTACAACGCTTCAAAAGCAGTTAAATCAGTAATTCAATAGAGGTGTGACCCTAACACCTAGGGTATTAGTATGCTTGTGTTACTGCTATACTGCTATTAACTCAGTATAGTTTACTGCTTTACTCTATATGATCATTTCACTATACCTATTAAGTCTACATGTTAAATCAGGTATATTCAATTGAGATCTAAGGTCTTACCTAACTACTTATGAGCTATTTTAGTGTATCTTCCGCTTTGTGTTATGAGCTTTTTTATCTTGTCTTTTAACTCTATCTGCTTACGCTTTAACCTTCTATGCTTTACTGCTTAACTCGACCAAGCTTTTACTGCTTTAACTCATTTTTTACGCTTTAACTCATATATTTATTAAATTTCTATGTTTCTTTTATATTTTGTTTATACTTTTTATTTTTATTCTATATTTATTTTTGTTTTATACTGTTTTTATAATTTGTTTAATTAATTAAGAATAAAAACAAAACAAACGTTTTTTCTTAAATCATTTATTTTTAAATAAAATTACCGATATTATTAAAATCTTTTATATATATCGATATTTTTTAATGAAGGTAGTAAAATCACATTTTTTTCATTTTAAAGCATTATTTACATAATTAGAAACTATTTATTAAAATCATAGACATTACCAAAATTTTTTTTTTTAATCACAAATAATTTATTTACAAGTTTATTTAAAACATAAATATTAAAAAACAATATAATAAATTAAATACAAATAGACTCCACTATA
>JABUQX010094953.1:0-17500 GCA_015478945.1 Trachelipus rathkii
AGAAGATCGCAACTCAATGTCGCCATATATGATTATGATTCAATCTGGGTTGGCTAGTGAGATTGTAAGTCGTTGTTTTAAGCGAGAGAGAAAAAGATTGGTGAAATGTGTTATCAGTGGTTGGTACAGCGGATGGTGTTTGTGGGAGTCTCTCGTTAGGGGCTATGGCAGTCGACCCTTGCCTAGGAGCGATGACGGCCTTCAGAGCTGTCCGCTCCCGTTGGTGGGGGTACATCATTTCCTGGGCAGGACATCCTTGTTGACCTTCCTGGGAGGATATACCTTAAAGAAATCACAAGTAGAAGCCAGCGAGACCAACTACTTCTCTCCGCCTCCCTACATGGCACGGGTCCACGGCACATGAATGCAGCACTATAGTGACGACCCTACCCTAGACCGTTTCGACAGACGCTTCGGGGAGATAGGATACAAAGAGTCTTGGTTCATCTTCGTGGGGCTCGCGGTTCACACCCGATTCTAGACAAGCACTTGTTAGAGTAGCAGTTGTCCATCTGGTGGGTATCCTTGCAAGGACGTCTCAGGTACCGTTGATGGTAGACGCTGGTTGAGCTAATAGAACGTACGCTGGTCACAGGTGAGCATGCCGGGCCTCGCGTGGTGCATGAACGCTTCACGATCGGTCGAAAGGAGTATCCGCTCAAACTGAGTGTAAGGCCTGCCCACATACTACATGGTATCTGGACACTGACGATTGGGTGTATGCATGATGGGCATGAAACCGCCTGGGGCGACCGGCTGAGATGTAATTGCAGGTCGCAGCGAGCAGGGTGGATGAGCAGGCGTCATTCCAGACTGGACAGAGCATCCTGGTGGGATACTTGTAACATGTACAAGGTTTGAAACGCATCAATGTAGATGACTCACTGCGTCTAGTGCGTTGGTGGCATCCAGCAACGCTAGAAGACATATTATGTTTGGTGACTGTGTTATCAGTCAAACTTTGTTATCGGCAGCTTATTAGCAGACTCCACTTTAGGCACCGTTCATTTACATGCTATCGATATTGATACTTCTTGAATACCATTGGGTTTCCTCAAACCTTTCACATTTCACGCTTTTAAAACATTGTAGGTAAAATTGACGCGGTGTATGGTGGGGTAATACTAGCGTGAACGAAGAACGATCAAAAAATGTCGAGACGAAAGAGCAGCAGACCTCATGTTTTTTATGTGCATTGTCACAGAGCCATAGAAATTAGTCAGCTCACTCATTCGGATCATTCTCGCGGTGCGGCCATGTTGTGCCTCGGTTTTCGTATTTACCGCGTGCCGCGAGCCATCACTCAACAGTTAAACTATAATTATTTCCGCCCACCTTTTTCTCAGTCCCTCGCTTCCCTTGAACGAATTCAAAATAATCGCATTAGCTTTTACTATGTACTCACACCAAACAGTTTTCATACTTATATGACACTACTATCCGTCTGGAAAAGGGATGAACCCATCCCGCTCAGCAGCGGCTGGCTACATTTCTCTGCAACCTCGTGTGGGCGCTAAAACACTGACGCTTTAAATGCACTCAGTGACCTACTCACTACGATTAAGCTAACGGACATCATAAAGCCAAAACTTCTAGAATAGGCAGACTTCGGTACAGCAACCTCATAAGTATATATAATATATATACCCCATACCTGACTTCATATCGATATATATACATAGATTGATGTATTAACTGTACTGTGGTTATTAAATGATAATCTCATATCGTGATGGGTATATATTGACATCGCCCTAATAACGTGTACTTCTATATATTCCTTGAAACCGGGGAAGGTCTGATGGGTATATTGGGCAATAGAACCTAACAGCAGTTTTATTAGGAATGCAAGCTGGCCATAAGTCCTAATAATAATCTTGTTTTATGTGTGAGTGAGGTACCAGCACAAGAACACACCGGGGGGACAATACTCAAGAAAAACTTGTTATTCGTCCCTGTCATGCAAGATTATACTTACATGACTTGGGCACGTTAATACTACTGTTTTTGGAATTCAATCCATGCTAATAGCTGACTCTGTACTGTGCTTCTCAATGACATAAGTATAGTGATCAGATCCAACTGCAGTAAAGAGGAACAGAGTGGTCGAAAGCCTTCCTCATGAACTTTAAGTGTGCGACCACAACCGCTCTCAACCTGACAGCCTACTCGCATCTTCAACCGACGTCTCTTCCAGGCTTTCAGAGGCGGGAGTGTGCTCCGCGCCATTGTGCATGGGGGCAGTTCTGGTGGGCGATCTGGTGCGGGGCTGCTAGCACCACTGAAGATTCCTTAAGCAGCCTCCGGGAAAAAAACGCCACTTTATCGGTGACAACGCTCACTCTCTTCAAATCTAATATCCCTCTATTGAAGGTGGTTATTCAAGATCAGAACCTAACCCTTCAAATTGGTGACCACCCAGATAAATAATAATATTACTACTATAATTATATATATATTCAGTACTAAAATTATGAGGCTCGGTGATCGACCTATATGATGGAAGCATGATTATTACTCCCCTCCGACCTCGACCCTATGATCTTCGACGATAGTATAGTATGATGATTGGATCTGTGAGTACGTTATGGAATATTTTGATTCAGGAAAATCGAGATGATAATGATGAGTTGGAATGTGTAATGCATCCTGATGAGCTGAATATGATGAATATGATTTAGTTCATATCGATGAATCAGGACGATGACAGCCTCCGATGGGAATGACTCGACACCGGGAGTATATGAGGGAATGACCGGAGTATTATAATCGTCCACCAGGACATACGAAGACCGACGGGTCATCCGAGGGCATGATGGATTCGACCTCGATGGATCTGACATTTCATGATGAATAGAATGATGATGGGGGGGAAATTATCACGGCCCATTCTAAGAATATTAGATAATGATATTAGTCAAGGTTAGGGCGACTCGTGAAATTGGGGGAATGAAGTGAGTGATTGGCATGGGGTGCGTCGATTTTCACAATGTATGATTTAAGTATAGACTGATTGAATGATACGATGTAGATGGATTTATGTATTAGAATCATATGATGATGTAATGATGTAATATCGATTAGATGCGATTAGATGTATTTATTGAATCGAAATTATATGAATATATATTATAGGAATTTGGAATGATTGGATGATATGTAATTAGATTTGATAGATATATTGAGTATTGTAATGAGATGATGAATGAAGAATAGTAAAGAATAGATTAATATATATATACGATACTACACGAAGACCTGACGGCGAATGTATGATTAGTAATGAAATGATAGATATGATTAGGATTAGATTGATTATAATATATATATGATATGGGTGAATTGGTGGAGTCCCAGTTAAGAGATTTCACACCAATTACGACTGTGGTGGTTAAGAAGTTAGATCTTCCAAGATGTGGTATGTTCTAATAAGGAATGGAAAATACGATATTCTAATATTAAAATAAGGTTGGAGGTAGTATGACTCCTACGGTTTATTAGAAGTTTGAAACTGTTATGTGTGATGTATGATCAAGAATCGCTAATTTTTGTATTATTTGGATATTTTAGATACATTAGATTGTACTATGCAATGATTGTATGGTATTCTTGTATAGATTGGGCGTATCTGTATAGAATCCGCATGACTTGTAATTCGTAATATGATGGTATCACGGTTATAAGGCATTGCATTGCACTCGATATTAGAAATTTCGTAATGTATTGTGATAGAATAGAAGACCAAGCATTAGCTATTAAGTGTGATAATCAGAATAGTATAGAATGTGAAGATGGATGTAGTAAATGTTCGAATAGCATGTAAATTATGAGTGATATCAAGAGGGTAGATTGAATGAATTGGATAGTATATCCTCAGTCCCTAGACTAACACAGTCGGATAGTATTTATAGATGAATATGTGAATATAAAATGACTAGCACTCTGATGATTGATATACGATAGTGAATAATGCAAAAAATCCTCTCTAGGTTTAATTATATAGACATCTGGGTTGTACGTGGAAAGAACTCGACTAGATCTAAATGGATTTTACTAGAAGTAGATGTACACGGACGGGTAACGACATAGCGGAACGTCGACGTTCACACACACGTCTCGATTCCCGACCGAACGACGTTTGGTACTTGACAGAAGCCTATGCCACGTGACGCCGTGATCGAAAGAGGATGTTATGTAGCGCAACAAAGATGTCATCAGAATCCCGCATTTGGATTTGACTTCTGGAATTCCCATCCCTGGAAATGATAGAATATGATGATTTAAAGCTGATAGATAGCCCACTCGACCTGGAGACGTCCTTATATCGTTAGTGGGAGAGAGGGGTCT
The DNA here is from genome assembly GCA_015478945.1 of Trachelipus rathkii. Lineage (NCBI taxonomy): Eukaryota > Metazoa > Arthropoda > Malacostraca > Isopoda > Trachelipodidae > Trachelipus > Trachelipus rathkii. The sequence goes on from JABUQX010094953.1 coordinate 4,348, forward strand.
TCGATCGCTATTACTCTCTTATTTAATAAATAAACTGCACTCTGTATTTCAAATAGTTATTGTGAGTGACAAGTAATTAGGGCCTAAAACGGGATGTCTATCATTAAAGAAAAAATAATTTACATAGACACATAATGAATTGCTTTCCAATTATCGCAAAAGAAGATAATTCGCACGTACGAGCAGGGGACATAACAGATGTATGAGTGATCCGGGTTTTGGGTATGATGTTATATGGGATTGACTTTGAAATGATATTGGGTCTTGGATCTTTCACTCGATAAAGGACAGATCTTGAAATTGTGAGTGGTCGATCTATTGAGGTAGTCATGTCATACGAACAAGTTTTCGTCAAACGAAAGCAACGGAGACGGGCATTCATATTTTTGACGATTGGTATGCTTCAGACTGCTAAGCGACTTGAAACTATGGACAGTACTTATCCGATAATGTAGCGGATCAGCGATCGACTGAATGCAATAAATGGGACTATGATGATGATGCATTCGCGGGATAAGAGATGTCAATTCTTTATTTTTGATTGGGGGAGTAGCTCATTCCTTAAAGGTTAATTTAAGATGATTCGTATTGATTCTGTCCCAATGACCATCGATATGATAAAAGGATCAGGTTAATGATATGAGATAGTGTATATAGAATAAAATTCTCGCATTGAAGTGCAAGGGACACATACGCACCCGCACAGACAGCCCATTCGATTCGCAACAAGTCTGGCAATCCTACCGCACCAGCGCCATTACGAAACTAATTAACTGGGTAAAACTACGTCACTCGAAGATCAGATTTGCATCAGTAATATTACATATGGGTCAGTTCTAATGTAAACGAATTTGGATGGTATGATGAACAATGTAGTATTGAATACAGGTTTGGTGGGTTACCCACTCGGCAGTAATACCCCATTTTGTTAAGGAGGTGCGACATTCCCCGCGCTAAGTTGAACTGATGTTTCTCCGGCAGATAAATACTTAGGGGAGTAGATATGAATTTGAACGATGAACTTTTCGACTGGATGATGATGATGCCTATAATTCAAATTGTGAGTTGAACGCTAGCTGTGAATATGAAGATCGCTATAGATTTGATAGATCACCTTCTGCTATGCTATTTTGTATTGATGTATATCATCGATGACTTGTGCACCGCTACTTCGATTAGATGATCGTTAGTCTGCTCCAAGAATTGTGAAAAAGGTTGATGGGATACGATATGCATTGATTTTGAGGATCTTGGAACTGAATCAGAACACATAGGATAGGAATTGTGGATGAGATGGCAAATAGCGGACTGGGTGTCACTCCTTTGTTAGCTGCATGTTAGCCCTGACCAGGTAGAATTAAAACTTGATGGGTCGCATTCAATTCATACATATATCGGTACCTACAGGACAATGAAAGTACACGACAAATTGCGCACGACGACGTTCATTATTTATCGCTACTGATATTACTAACTCGACGAATTAGACGACGTATACGTTTGAAAGATTATGGAGGCTGAACGAATATTGGACGGATTAGACTTGATGAATGACGATGATGATGATGATATGGAAATTAAAATAGATTGATCGAATTGATACGATGAAGTGTGATAAGTAAGTTATTGATGATGACTGACTCGATAATTTGAATCGAGGGGATGTCGAAAGGTGTGATGATAGGGTTAGATTTGAATGCTGCTAATGCCGATGATCATATGTATGGATGGTATGCATCGATCGCACTCAGACATAGTAATAATGATAGTATACGATAAAATAATAGAAATGAAGCTGGATGCGGGACTCAGAGTATGATCGAAGGGCATGCCTGGATCCTTGATTCCGAGCGGCTTGCGCACCGCTACGACTCGACGACGACGGACGACGTGTTACCAGAAACGTACGACGAGCCGACCGAATGAGACGGACCGGACCGTGACGTTGACTGATCGATCGACGAGACATGACCCGACGACGAACGACGTACGCTACGACGAGGTGTCAAGAATGCACGATCGATCGAACGCACGACCGCAAGATCAGACGCACGCAACGATGATCAGAACGAAACGAACAGTAACTGACGACACTCCGACTGACTGAAGACTGATGATGCACGACGACTGACAGAATGACCAATCATGGGGACGATATTAGAACAAAACATTGCACCTTGACGGTCAATGATAGATAGTCTTAAAACTGCTATGATGGATTGATCGTATGTAAATGAACTCCGAACTGATAGCATCCGATCAATGAATAGACTATGTACTTGTATTCGATGTATTTGAAGGTGAGTGAATGAAGTAGGTTGTTAAAAGGGGTAATGATGATTGGGTATATGAAAGGGAATGAACTGCATTTGTGATGATTGAAATTGATGATGATAGATGGGTAATATGTATGAATAAGAAACTATGGTAACTGAAATGTTGTACTGTTGACTCTGCTAATCTGATAATGATAGAAATAATTGACATTAATAGGCATAAATTTTAATAGTTAAATGGGTACCTAAGAATGCAAAAATCGATGGGGCGGTTGATTGATACGACTAGCTGACGATCGATCGTAAACAGACGCGTACGTAACGAACGTACTGACGATCTGAGGTATCGTACCAGACGAACGAATAGACGATGAGAGGCTGACGTGGGATGACAAGATAAGAGACAGCGCACAATCACGCGGATCACGACTCTCGCGAGAATCGCACCGAACGACCGACATAACTGATACATTGTTATTCGCCACGACGTAACGTCATCACGAGCGACGACCGGGAGGAAAATGATAATCTTCATTATTTTAGGATTATTATCATGCTGAGGCATCACATCTGTTCTCCACCGTACCGCCGTCGTTCGAATTCCTTCGTCAGTAGACTCGTACGTCGGGGAATCCGTCGTAAAAAGGCAATGGCTGTCTGTTGGGTTTTGATGGTTCGTTTACCCAGCTGGGCATACGATTCGAAATTGGTCTCTCGTTTGTCGGTCACGCTCGCCTTCATCATATTTCCGTCAGGCTCAAGTCATTCGGTTTCTAACCTGCAAATTCATATTCTTCCGTCTACAATATTTGAGGCATCAATCGGGTGCTTTATACATCCATCCCAATTCACGCTAACGCACATAGTCAAAGCGTACGCACAGTAACACTGAAGCATATATATCCCCATCTGGGTATCCTAAATTCTTCTCAAAGAAACGCAAAAACAACAAACCTCATCGACTCCCAGGATAATTGCATCAACTTCCATAGCGGCCCCCATATAAACACAAAAATATGGATTAGGTATCGGAAAGTAAGCCCCATACTTTACATCTTGAATTCCTTTACTCCCAAATTTCAATAATTCCTTACAAAGGGTGCATACCCTCGGGTACAGTCTTAATCATACCACTACTAATTAATTGGTCGAATGCAATTATTCCTCTTTTTACTTACTGTAACCGGCGATATTTTTGCAATCGCTTAACTTCGGGGATGGGTCTAATCATATACATCATCCTTTACTATCCAATCCAACCTCTCTATCTGACACGATCACTTGTTCGATCTTACTCTCGTCCGTCACGGCGTCCAGTAGCGTATCTCTCGAGTCGTGGGTCCCATTCGTCTTGCCTTACTTAATTGCGTCCTGTAATTCAGTTCCGTGTCATCTTTTGGGTTGAGCAAGGATGTATAGAGTTACGCTTCTTAGCTGTTTGTCCGATGTAGTACCTCAGTCGGCAATTGTCGAACATGGGATACGACGGAGGAAGTATGGATCCTTATTTGCATACATTTTCAAATTCCCGGCGCTACCAGAAGCATTCGAAGAGGGTTCTATTCGGCTTGTTGCCCTACAGGATAGAGACGTCTGTGCGGCTCATCCACTGGGTTCTACGGCCATGAATGGTCACCGAAAACTCTCTTTGCTCCGATACATTTTCTTAGGTTGCCTTCCCACCAACATGAGAACACTGGTTGTTAGGAGAGAATAAAAAATGGTACGGCCTTAAATAAAAATTTGGCGTACTCCCTGTCCGAATTCGTGGGTATGCTGGTAATCTCTTATACACGCATATCGACATCGGGATCTTATGTTCGTCTCGCTACGTTCGTTCGTCCGCTACGTCGTTTCGTCGTCCGGTCGTAGTTCCGTCGCCGGATGGTACGTGTCGTTCGGTCGGTTCGTACGTCGAGGTACGAATCTGTACAGCACGATAGATTCGACTCAGTCAGTTCTACGGGTTTTTCTACGATGGGTCGGTTTCCCAGGGCTCTTATGGACAACTTCTTTTCAAAAAGTTACATCTTCCGGTTTTCTATGGGAGGAATCGATACCCGTTATCAAACTCTCGTTCTTTAAACTACACTGCGGGTCTCTGGGGGTTCGTCACGCTTCTTCGGCTGAAATCTTCCTCATGAAAATTCTCCACACATGAAATATAGTATCGAGCGTTACTCCTATAACACAGACTAAACCTAGAATTTGTTTGGACCGTAAGACCTTGGTCTGTGATTTTGCCATAGTCAGTTCGTCGGGATCAAGAAGTGCCGTGAATGCTTCAGTCAATAATCTGGAAATTTGGCTAGTGTACTTGCAAAAAGAACAGGTCACGTTATATGTTGACTGGCAGCAACACTGTAAATCTATTCATATCACAATCGGTTTCTCAAGGAACAGGTTGGTCCGCGAATTTTTCTGTGTCCCTTCGTTCTTCGTGGAGCGTCCCAGTCCCCTCTCGGGGAGATCGTCTGGTCTGTTCAGTACGCGTCGTCGATTTTGCGAACATACCGCCCGGTGCGGATCTCCGTTCCCGACATTCCTCCATTTGCACTCTCTAAGTTTCTGTATCTAAAAACTATCTCTTTTCTTCTACTTCCACCGTGGAACATTACCTTACTGTCTTAAGATGAATATTGATTACGGTTTAGCGAAAATGGGCTTTCCCAAAACGAAACAAAGGCTACCGTCAGGAACGATTCCGTTGTCCCCCTAGTCCCTTTCAACACTCTCAGGATACTGTTCGATCCTTGCTAACACATGATTTTACGCGCTAATCTTACATGTGTCCTTCTTGTAAACCCGTCTTGGTTGTAGCCTTAGTCACACTAAGTCTTTTTTACCCTGTCAACTCGTCGAAGTTACCTACTACCAAGTTCGTCGTCCGTGTGTCGCGTCACGTCGGTCAGGGTCGCTTGCAGTCGCCTTGTTTTTACCCTAATACCTGCATTCGCTCGTGTCGTCTCGTTCCTAGTAACCGTCTCGTCGTTGTACACCGAATCCCTCCGTCCCGTCTCCCGTCGTCCCGTCGTCGTAAACAGTCACGTTCGTTTATCTAACCTTCGTCGTTGGGTTTTAGCCAATACGTCCGCGTCACGAATTTACGTGCTCTCCTCTGTCTGATAAGTCGATACAGTCGGTCCGTGTGTCTGTAACGGTCAGTTCGTCGTCGCCTCGCATTGTGGGAGACTGATAAGTCGGCCTAAATAAGTACGTCGTGTCACATTATATTGTCCGTTCTTGCATTTTCTGTTTCCATTCTCGTTACGGTTGAACATGGTAAGATCATATTGTGTCGTTACGCTCGTTATGTTATAGATCTGCATAACGCCAAAGACAAACATCTTTCTTCTATCTTTCTGACTACACGACGACACTCCTTTTGGAGAGTCCTGATCGCTGTCTTCTCGATCGTAACGTCGATCGTCTCTCTGTTCGTCGTACTCTTGCATTGAATACCTCGTCGTACGTCAGGGTCGATGCGTACAGTCTGACAACAGTTTCTGTAACGCATCTGGGGCTTTACTGGTCAATTGTACCAGTTCACGTCACTCCACACATTCAGCGTACAGTCGTAGATTCGTGTTGGCTCGTCTCGGGAGATAAAAATAGGCCTTCAATTCAAAAGATTGGTAAATTTGACACTGGGTGGCGCCAAGAAATCGAGTCCGTCGCTCTAGTCGTACGCTATGTAACCGTACGCCACAAATCAGATTCGTTCATCGACATTCATTCGTCGTCTGTCGAAACCTTCTATACGACGCATTCGTCGGGAATGAAATGTCCAGATCGGTTCGCGTTCGTTCGAACAGTCCGTCGGATCAGCATCGTACGCTCGTCGTCAGCTGGCCCTGGTAATTCATACCATACAGCTTATTCGTCCTGTCGCTCAGTCGTTTGACATGCGTTGTTGTCCCGTTTTTGATAGTCGACTGTCAGTTCGTTACTGACTCCGTCCGTTGTCGTCGCTCGTTCAGTCTGTCGTCGAGTCGCTCGTCCGTAAGTCTGTCGGCCTCGTCGTCAGGCAGATACACGTCGATCGTCTGTCATCTATCCGTCGTCACGATTCGAATCGATCTAGGTGGCGCGTGGCGTCACGGTGCGGGCAGCTCAGATCTTGGAGTCCGTCGTCATATGTCGTTCAGAAGCCGATATATATACCATTTTCTTCGTCGTTCACGCTCTCGGTCTGTCCGAGCGTCTGTCCTCTGATGTATCAAATTTGGTGCGGTACGTCGGTACTTGTGTCGATCGTCGTTCATACGTGGCACCCGTCGGTCGATCGGACCAGTATTCTTTCGGGTGTGCGTCGTCTACGTGTTCGATACAAGATATCGATACTATCGTGTCAGTCCTCGTCTATAGTCCGTCTCGGTCTTCGGTCGTCGTCTTAGATACGTCGTCGTTGTTCGAGTCGAATACTAGCCTCGTTGGTATTTTGTCGTATACTGTTCTATTGTTGTTTACGTCGTCCGGTCGTCCGTCGTCGTCAGTCTCTACGCTACGGTCAAAAAACGTTAACAATCCTGGCCGTTGAACCGAGAAGCATATTTTTTAAATTTTAACTCTTCATTTTCAAATTCAATACTTTTTCAGGTGTGGAAAAACATAAGGCATCACTCTACGGGTAATCCACATTCCTCTTTTATATATTCATTTTCTATCATGGCGGGTATACTATTCATATATATACAACATGTAAACATTACTATGTAGTCATTCAAGCATTATATGGCAACGGGTATATGCCAACATAATTTTCCTCAAAACCCTTGACTCATGGTCATGGTTTATGACGATGTGCAAGGGAGTAGAGGAGGTTCAGTTTCATATTTCAGATGATCTCCCTGGATACCAATGCAGCAGTCATACGACGGTTTCCATCCGAAGTTCTCAAAACAACCGAAGACATCGGGTGGTAATGCGTACTAAATAATGTCGAGTGTTATACACTTTTCAGTTCTAGAGTGATTTATTTGTTATAAGTCATTGCGTTTTAAGCAGAGTGAATAAATGTGCCCTAATAATATCCCTCAATCTACTTTTGGGGACGAAATTTTAAGCAATATTGGGTTACAATCCAAGTATTATCTAATTTTAAGAGTTAATTGATTATTATTTAACATTTTTATATGATTTATTTTTATATTCTAATTATAAATTTTATTTACTTGATAAATAATGGGAAGTAAAATTATTATAATTTATCAATGCCAAATTATCTAATTCATTGTTTTGCATTTTCCCATCCTCCCTAAGAAAGGCTCATTGCTTTTCTAACCTTTATTTTTGCCTATTTACCTGTACCTACCTATCTTAATTCAATTAATTGGTATGTTTGGAAGGTATATACTCTACTAATGTAGAACCTACATACTAATATTCATGTCTAGATCGATTGTAGCTCGGGTTATGTACTTTAGGCGCCTGACCTCCCAATCATACAATCATCCTCTAACATATCCCATCGAAACCTAAAGTGCTATCTATTCTCTGCTCATTATATTAGCTTTTTGAAATAAGGTGTGGGTTGTTTTAGGCTTAAGTGGGGAAGTGTGTAGTGTAAATTGCGATGGAGTCCAGGTTAATTCATAATACACTGCACCAATACCACATTCGATGGTTATATGAGTTAGTTCACAAAGTGTTATTTCATAAGATGGAAAAACTAATATCTAATCAATTTAAGATGATATGGTGACGATTCATCCATCATGATCATCCTTGCTCTTATTCAAGTGACATTTAACCAATTTGTCACTCAATGAATTCATTACATACAAATTTTCTGAATCTTTTTTATTTCCATAAATCAATATTCATCAAATACATCACTTATCAGCGATTTTTCATCATCATATGGCTATACCATAAAAATGCCGCCATTCGTCGTTTCGATCGTTCGTCGTCGTTCGTCATCGTAAGCTTCATTTATAACTTCTCATTTTTCACTAATGGACAACGTCGTCGTCGTCGTATTCAAGTGCGTTCGTCTGAATCGTTCGGTCGATCCGTCGTCGTCGTCGTTTTAAATCGATCTCGTCGTACGTTTTTAGTCGTTCAGGCTCTGTCGGGTTCAGTTAGTCGGTTCGGTATGATCACCTATTGTTTATTCTGAATTGACGGTCTGGGTCCATGTTCTTGTACGTCCAGTCGCTTATGGCAGGGTGCTCATCTTCTTTTAGGTTCGAAGTTTACGTCGCGGTACTACTCGCATCGTTCGTGCTTTGTTCGTGCGTTCTATTTAGATACAGTTTCCGCTCTTTGTTTTCCAGGTCGTTTTAGATCCTGTCGTACGCTCGTGCGGTCGTTTCGTTCTTTTTCGTGTTGGCAATTAATCAACTTTTTCCTTCTACAATCTATTCAAAGTACCACATTATTACTTACATCAATAATTGGATTAATACATCAAATCAGAGATCGGGAAGGTCATCACATCTACAGTTCCTCCACTCCATTTGCTATTTCATCATACATAGGTCATCCATCACTCTACTCATCAATCACAATGCGAGGGATTCATTCCAACATCATTCGAGATCTCACTCAAACCCCTTTTATTCATGATCTATTTCCTATTGATCTATGATGATAATTATCCATACTGTTAACATCGGATACATCATTACTCAAAAAATCAATCACTTCATTTAAATGCCCTCAGAAGGACTGCCTCCACATCATGATGATAATGCATACGATGATCGACTGAGGGACTCGTTGTCATCGATTATGATGATCCGATGGTTTGAAGTGAGGTGATGATGTTTAGAATGGATCGCCATGACTAATGATGGATTTCTTTATTTTAAGATGTATAGATAACTGAAGCTCGCATGATACGTGTATATTCTGATAGAGTTATGACGACTTGCTAATAATGATCTGAACAGACCGATGATAGCAACGACGACAAATTAAAAACTGAAATTCCAACGTACACCGACAGACAGTCACCCGAAACAGAACGCTGAACAGCTATCTCTGTAAAATTTCGAAAGGGCGGGTATTCGCTACGATGAACTTGACTGACGTACGACGTGTATGACCAACGAGATAAAGAAAACTTAACGAGCGACGGGGAGGTGAGTTGATTAGATGGATGATGTATTGTCTTGATGCAATCTCGATGAGATGATCGATGATAAATAGGACGATGAATGATGATGATGAAAGGTCTGATTGAAATAGATGAATGTTGTTGGTGGGGATGGATGATGGGATGTCATAACTTTGGGGGATGATGATTCTTATGCGCATGGAATCTGGATGTAAAATGGAGTGATGGAATGAATCGATGAATGATGAATGATGATGATATGGATGGATCGGAGCCGAGATGCTGATTGATTTGATGAGGAGTCGCTGAACCGACTGAGCCGACGCGAACCGACCGACGCCGACGATGAGTCCTGACCGGGTACACGACCAACTCGATCATCTGAAATCACTTGAGGACGGGGTTACTCGTACGAAGTATCGTAGCCGATCGACGACCTGAGACGACGAGGGACGTACAGTACTTGTAACTGTAATGGGACGACGAATTGACGTATTAACGACGGATTCGACGACGACGACGATTTGAACTATCCATTTGCATATCTATTTCCACCAATTATACATACATCATCTTCGTCGGTACTTGTTACGTTTTCGCTAGTTCATAGTTTCGTCATCGGTCGTCGTCACTGTCGTTGTCGTTTTTGTCGTCGTCGTCGTTTTTGTCCAGCTCGCTCGTCCATCCGTCCCGTCATCTCTCCGTCTCGCATCGTTATCTTTTATCCATCATGCATCATCATCATCATGCATTTCATCATCATCATCTCATCATCATCATCATCAATTAAATCATCATCATCATCAGTATATCCATCATCATCATCATCATCCTCAACAAGGCGACGTCATCTTCGGCGTCTCGTCCTTGTCGTCTTCGCGACCAGCCGCCGCGTCGTCGTCATCGTCGTCATCGGTCGACCGAGCCGGTGAAGTCGGCGACGTTGTCACAGCAGTCGACGTCGTGGCCGTCGAGTCCGTCGACGGCTTGGGCTTGTGGCGCAGCCGTCCGTCGAGCCGCCCGTCGTTGCGAGGTCGTGCGTTTTCCGTCGGTCCAGTCGTCGTCGTCGTCGTGCGTCGTCGTCGTCGTCGTCGTCGTCGTCGTCATGGCCATCGTCCTCCGTCGTCGTCGTCGCTTTGATCGTAGTAGTCGTCGTCGTCGTCGTGCGTCGCTGTCGTCGTCGTCGTCGTCGTGGTCGTCGTCTTCGTCGTCGTCGCGCGGCGGTCGGCGGTCGCCTTGCGCCGGTCGGCGGTCGGCGCGAGCACGGCGTGCCGTCGCCCTCTTTGTCGTCTTTGTCGGTCTTTGTCGTCTTTGTCGTCTATTGTCGTCGTCGTCGTCGTAGGAGTTGTCAGTGCCGCCGTCTGGGCCGCATACGTCGTCGCCTTCGCTGCCGTCCGCGTCGTCGTCGTCGTCTTCGTCGTCGTGTCGTCGTCGTCCCTCGTTCGTCGTCGTCGTCGTCGTCGTCGTCCGTCGTCGTCGATTGAGTCGTCGTCGTCGAGTCTAGTCGTAGGCTTAGTCGTCTAGTCGTCGTCATTGTTACGTTTACAGTTTCGGGGCATGTCGTACGTAGGTCTTCTCGTCGTAGCCGTCATATTGTCAGTCCGTACGTCTCTCTGTGTCGTTCGCCTTCGTCTTTGGTCCGTGACCCCCATGGGTTGACAGGATTCTTTTGTACGTCGGATCGTCTCATCTTGCGTACGTCGTCGTCTTTGCCGATCGGCCACCACCGATGAAACCTCCTCCGAAGATCCTTGTGTGATACTAATCACATCAAATCTACCAAATGTGAGCGCGATAGTCGCTGATAACGAAAAGGAAACCTCAGAGTTTTGGGGGAAAGAGGGAAACAATGATATTGATTTAATTTTAATAATGTTTATTTATTTAATCTTAGTTGGTAATCACATCTTGTATATGAATTAACTTAAATGTTCTTCAATAGTTAAAGCTCAAAGTTTATGAAACGCGTAACAAGTATGCTGAATATTTATTGTCAACTCTGTTTTATAAAGAGTTATTAAGAGAATTTTTTAAAAATCTTATTGTAATAGCAATAGATCCACCCCATATCAATATATGCTACTTGTTTTGAACATGCACAGTCTCATTCCAATTTGACACTGGGACCATGAAATGGGACAATTTCAATATGATGTTCTTAGTTTTAGTAATATTGACTATTATCCCATTCCCAAGAGTCATTTTTAGAGATAAGTTAAGATTATTTTTAATTATTCCTCTTCAGTTACTTAAATATTCACAGGTTGGGTAGATGACGATGTCATCGGAGTACATTATAAACTCTGAACTATGTCAAAGGTTCATTTATATAAATGATGAACAGGAGAGGTCATCAGGCAAACCTTGAATAATTCCCAAACCTAAAGTTTCCAAATATGGTTTATGTTGTTCTGTTAACCTCTTAATATTGTTTATGATTATAATAAAGAGGTTTTGAGCAAAAAGATCCTATGTGCCTCCTCGGGTCCACATGTGTTATACCTTTTCTGTTACGATAAATGAATCCCGCAACAAATCTAATCAACGCTTTTGCAAAAATTAAAAATATTTATAAAAGGTTTGTGGCTCAAACTGTAAACCGAACGACTTGCATGGGAAATGACAAGGGTTCCAACCCTCTTTTGAACCAAGAGGCAATTTCCAAGATAGCTTCATTATACATGAGGTTTGATATTTTAATTATATTTATAAAAAAAAAACACTTTTATGAACTGTTTTTGAAGCTGTAAATCAGGTTCTGGTTATTAGTTTCTTTTTTAACTATCCATGCGATAAAACTCGACAAGGCTTAAATCTTAATTTATAAAAAAATCTAACAAGGTGAGTAAATTCTTGTAAATATGCACTTTTCAAAAAACATGTTTGAGAACCGGATGCAGTGTTGAAATTCGGATCATAATTTCGAGGACACAAAGGGGTCTCATCTATTAGTTCTCAATGACAGCACGAGTGAGGCGTTCAGACCTGACTACAAATAGAGTTATAGAGATTGACTAAACGATTCACACTCATAACGCTCACACTACTCATCTCGAGCTCTATGAGTATATGAGAAAGGTGTGAAAGATATTTTTTCATATTTTTCAATATAATAAAATTCTCCTCAGATGACGTCATTGTGTAAATAAAACTATTATTAAGTAAATGCCTTTCTAGCAATAATCAGAACAATTACAAATTTCCTTCGATATAGGAAAAACTCAATTATAATGGTTTGGATAAAAATTCTGGTTACAATTTACTTTTCAGCTTCTAGAATGTTAGAGAGAGTTACTTTTGAATCAGCTTTGGACGTAGACATTTTCCTAACATGTCGAGTGCTACTACTATACTAGATCAGATTGTTAATAACTCTTTCTATAACTTTCTATAGTCTTATACATTTTCTATAACTTTAAATAGTGTATATGGAAATATACCACGTTTTTAATGTTAAAAAATAATAAAAATAATCATTCTTGCAGCTCAAAGCGATGGTAATGATGACATTACAAGCTCATATATATATATATATTATTATATATATATATATCATTACTATATTATATATATATATTATATATAATATATATATCTATAATATATATATATATATATATATGTCAATATATAATATATATATATATATTAGAAGGAGAGAGAGAAGAGAGAGAGAGAGAAGGAAGAGAGAGAGAGAGAGAGAGAGAGAGAGAGAGAGAGAGAGAGAGAGAGAGAGAACTGGACCTATCCTACTGTATAAATTTTGGTGAAAGATACATTGAAAGATATTTATTTATTATTAAGCAAATCAAGT
>JABUQX010094954.1:0-29191 GCA_015478945.1 Trachelipus rathkii
AATTGAGATGTTCATAAGGACTCGACCAGCTGGCTTGGCTCGCGAGCAAAGATAAATGAATCGAACTAGACATTGTCTAATAGGACACTCGCGACATCAAATATGACGGGATGAATTGAATACAGCAAGCGGGTTTTTAATGTATAGTACTACTTTATAGAACATCACTTTGCTTACCATATTTTTACTCAAATAATATTAATATATTTTATAATATATAGTATATATATAACTTAATATATATATTAAATTATTAATATATATATATATTATATATAATATATATATATATATTATATAATATATATTTAAATACTATATAATGAATATAATATATATATATAATATATATATATATTAATATATTATATATATATAATTATATAATATATATATAGTTATTTATATATAAGTATAGTATAATGACAGAATATTAGTACGGAAGTAGATATATATATGAATTACGATAGGCTGGGGCGATGAAGTTGAATGAGCGGGGGTAGTTTAAAAAAATTCTTAATCTGAGATTTTAGAAGATTAATTCTGGCGGGATGTTTTTAATTGGGGGATGAGTAAGCTCGCCACTACTATTGTTTAATGCAAAAAATTGCCATAATTACCAAAATATCTTTGTAAACCAGTTTTTAAGTATTTTATATAAACATTAAAAAAAACACTGGGTAGAGTGAATATAGTTATCATGAGAGAGATTGGCAGGGTTTTGTTAATAGTCATGTTAACACTGTGGAAGATAAGTGGGAGAAATTCACAGGGATGATTTCGTCTACCACGGCTAATACGAACTGACTTACAATATATTATATTATCATATTCCATTATTATATATATATGATATAATATAATATAATATATAATCATATTCGCCATGTACGTGAAGGTGAGATTAACTTATTAATGTTAAGTAATATTGCGTGTGAATGCTCATATATTATATTTGTGATAGTACATATGATATATCAATAGTATATAGGTAATATATCAGTACTATATATAGTTTTTGCCCCTATAATCATCACCTACTTTTAATTATATATATATCTTAATTACCTTTCAGCTTATATATACTGTAGAGTTATGCCCTGATTATTTATTGTTCGATCTAGATGTTACTGGGCATAATATTTATCATGTGCGTTGGCGAGTTGAGACGGGTCACATATGGGTTTAAACTGATTTTAGTTGACTTTATATATGGATTAGTACTTCCAAGTTACTTACAAATTCAGGGGGTGGGATAGACCTTGTGGACGTAAGGTACTGGTGGTTTTATTGGGACTCTTTCTTTTGACCGAGCGGAGGGGACCTTTTAGACTCTTTTACCCTTTTGGGAACCGCTGAATTTTACCCTTAACTCTTTTTGGGGCCTTACTTTTTTGATAAAGCCAAATTTTTAAGAACCGGGATTTGTTTCTGAGAAACCGGATTTTTTGAGAAAATCCCGGATTTTTTTGAGAACCCGATTTTTTGAGAACCCTTGCTGGTATGCGTTTCCTGGAGTCTGTTGGAGATAAAGCCGTGAATTTTGAGACACCAAATTTTTTTGATGAGCCTGAAGTTGCTCTAAATTTATTTATATAGAAGATGAGTCGAAATGTATTTATGCGTGGAGACCGCACACTCTTTTGTGTACGAACACTGCTACGATTTTTGGCATCATCCGCGTCTCATAATTGTTGGTTGGGTAACCCAGCTAAGTTTTTATTGCAACGTATATTTCCTTGGGTCCGTTGAGCATTGGGTTGTAGCGTGTATTTGCGCCTCCCTGCTCTATTGTATGGCGCCCTTCCTCTAATTTCTTCCGGTACGTACTCGGGTCAGGGTTTTGCGCCACGGGTAATTTGATCTGCTCCATTTGCCGCGCGGAATCGTGGTCTAGATCCTCTACTCTTGTTTGATTAGGTCGCTTACTTTGCGTTGACTTCCATAGAGTATTTGTCGAGGGCGCCTTGGCTGGCAGGATCACCGATTGCCGTCAGGTTTGGACCACTTAACTTTCGCTACCTTGTGGGGCCTCCATCTTGTCAATTTTTGGACTCGCACGGGGTAATTTTGGGTACCCTTGTGGTTCTCTCCATGGTCAATTTTTGGGACCCACCGCTAACGTTCGACCTAAGCCCTTTGGTCTCCATGGGTCAATTTTGGACCCAGCGGTATTTTTGATCTTTCCTTAGGGGCTTTAGCCTATTTTTTATTGTCTTACGCTTGTTGCCAGGATATGTCTGGCTTGAAGCTCTTTGCTTCATAGTACTAGTTTGGGTCATTTATGATGTTGCGTGGTCACGGTAATAATTTTTTATCGGCACTTCGTTGCCACCCGTCACATATTTCGTTCCTAACTTGTCGCATTGTATGGATCGTACCCTTTATAACTTGACACCACCTACCAGCGTTGCGCGTGCGCTAGCACACCACCAGCACACACACACACACACACACACATCCACTTACACTTATACAGACATTCACCATGACACTAATACACACATTCACTATGACACTTACATTTACACCATGAGACACTTACATTAAACTAACTCACGTACAAACACACGCGTAACCCTTTTGTCGTCCATCGGTCATTTGACCCACGGTATTTTTTTGTCCTTCCTTTTAGGACTTAGCCCTTTTTTGGATGTCTTAACCTTGTTTCAGAACCATGATACTTTCGGATTGAACCTTGCATATACCATGGGTAATTTTGACCCACGCTAACTTGGATGGCTTTGATGGTTCCCAATCACCGTAGAAGTATCTAGGGAGTTCTATTAGTGTTCTATGAATATTCTATGAATGCCAGGTGAGTGCCAGGTGAGTGCCAAGTGAGTGCAATGAGTGCCAATGAGTGCCAAGTGAGTGGCAATGAGTGCCAATGTGGAGTGCCACACTAGTGCCAATGTGAGTGCCAATAGTGCCAACTTGAGTGCTACTTTTTCAAGCTTGTTCTAGCCTCCCCTGAGCCTAGAATAGCCCTAATATGGGTGTCTACCCTAGGTAGATAAGGTATGTGGAATCGAGACTCGCGTTGTGTAATTATACCATCATCTGCTATACGATTCTTAATCGTATTAGATTAGATATTTTGGTTAATTAATGATTTAGACAATAAACTAGTGTTGACACTATAGCACTAGCCCATATACATCTTACCTACACACGCAACAGGTGACAACTTAACTTACACTCACACCCTCGGAAGCTCAAATTGTTCTGCTGGCACCAGCGAAAGATATATATGCATCTTTGATCTAGGCTCATCTTTGATGAAGGTCATTATCTTTGATACCAAACCTATATTTGATTTGATTCATTATCTTTTGTGTGACTTCAATTCTTTTAGTCTACCTCTAATAGCTTGACCCACGTCATACAGTGACGAGCAATCCCCTCTACCTCGCAAAGTGACAATGGATGAGCCTCCGACAATCCCACGTGACAGTGTTATGCGACTCCACTAGCGGCGTAATTGAAAATAAGTATTAATATATAATTAATTAATAAAGTCATTATATATCTTTTATTTATTATCATTATTTTTTCAATTTTATTTATTAAATAAACATTTTTTATGCGTGAAACTCCAATTGTACTCATTTAAACATGACCTATTATTTTTAACCTATGATTTTAATTGAACATATTTTACTTAGTGACTGTATTTTAGTTATACTTTTTATTTAATGATTCTTTTATACAATATATCTTGTCTATATGTACACGAAGAAAAACATAGATGTGAGATCCTGCATTATTTATAACTTCATTTTTTTCTACTTACACCTGTATCCGAATATCTTTATTTTAACAACATTTAAGCATTACTCTAATACTTCTGTGCATGTTAAATCCTAGTTACTATACTTTAACCAAAGGTTCACCTCTCACACCCTTAAGTTGCTTGATAGCTTTCTATGTCTTCTCTCCTTTTTCTTTTCATTCTCTGTATTCTTTCAAACAATTTCCTCAGTTAAGCTCTTTTATTCTCCTAATCTCTTCTTCTTGTTTTAACTTTATTTATTTCTTTTTACATTCCTGCTTTACACTCCATTACTTATTTTATTTAAACATTACACTTCTCTAAAGCATAACTTCAAGTTAAAACTCAATTAAGTTCCTTATATCCTTCTTCTTATACTGCTCTAGCGTTGGGATTTGGAGGCTATTCATCCGCTGAATTTTTTCTGTTTTTACTTAGTGAGCTTATTTGCACTGAGAGGCTTTTAACTCAGTGTTTTATCTTGCTTTTCCATATGTTTCTTTAATAGCTTTTGACTGGTCTAAAACTGCATCATATTACGAAGATGTACTATATAACATCATTAAGTTAGCAGTACACACTCAGTAAATCAATAGAGGTGTGAACGCAACAATCGCTTTTTACAACGGGGGGACTGTGTTATGCTAATCTTTTGGCTTCTTATACTCTAGAAGTCGGTGGGATTTACGACTATATTTGACTTGCATATCTTCCTTTCTGACGTAGGACTGTTAATATTGTTTGTGCTTGACTTTTAAACTATTCTGGCTTTACTGAGTGTTACATCTTTCATATGTTATGTTATCACATTCATGTTTTTTTATTTGTTTTTAATACTTTATTATTTATTTTTTGATTACTTTATAGTTTATTTATTTTTATTAGTTATTTTATTAGTTTTATTATTGTTATTTTATATGTTTTATTATATATATGGAATCGTTACAGGGTTACTATTCGTCATTTGGTTATTCGATATTTCTTTTAAGTAGCAACACACACTACCGCGCACACTGCACAATCATCAACCGCATATACACCACACATACACACAGCAATTTATCAATGAAATATTTGTATCTATTACACTTACACTTATACGCAAACTTCGCACTAAACTATCTTATGCTCACCACAATTCACTATGACACTTACATTTACCCATAGACACCTTACACTTTACTTCGTGATAGGGTTATCATCATTTCGCTGTCACAACAGCACTCACATCACCTCAACACATTACACCTTATACATCACATTCACGTATGAATAACTTATACACTTCACTATGATACTATAGTCATGGTGAACAACACTTCACTATGAAAGTCAATCGCATTTACACATTTGTTTGGGAAGATGAGTGTGGAGTCTTTTTAATTCAGTTTTTGATTATCTTACGACTCACAAAAGTTTTGATTGTCTACTCACTTCGAGGGTTATTTTCTAACATTCTAAGCCTGACAGATTTTGAGCCTTTTTACACTGACAGGGATTTATTCATCAGTACAACACTTCAGCACACAGTATTTTAATTCACACACAAAAGGATACATTACATCTTACAATCAGGATTTACACAGATACAACATCACACATACATGTTTGTAATACAACAATACCAACACGCTCAACTGTTCTACAGCTGTTACCATGATACGTATTAGTTTCATTAAAACATTTTGTTTGGTTGTTTTCAATTGACAGACGCGTTGTACATTTTTAAAGCATAAAATATTACTAATATTTATCCATATAACTAATATTTCAAATATTGAGGGGAAAGGTGTTACATAAGAAAGTATCATTATCTTCTTGGGAAGTGAAGAGGATTTATTATTAACTGTTAATACTTTCTCTATTATTATAAATTCTTTTTATTAATAAATGCCATTTTTAAATAATTAACTAAAATTTTATGAAATTTTTATTAATACACAATGTATCT
The DNA here is from genome assembly GCA_015478945.1 of Trachelipus rathkii. Lineage (NCBI taxonomy): Eukaryota > Metazoa > Arthropoda > Malacostraca > Isopoda > Trachelipodidae > Trachelipus > Trachelipus rathkii. Next base: position 5,727 of record JABUQX010094954.1, read on the forward strand.
TTAGCCGTCATTTAATGACATAGTAATGATCAGTAACATTAGTAGTAAGGGAGACTCTTGTTGCTCCACGACCTCCTCCTAATCAAGCGGCTAGATGCTCGATACGTTTTGGCGGGTTTGCTGGTTCTTAACGTTGGCTTTTATCATACTGCTTTATAACGTACTAAGTAAGGTGTAATGATCTTACATATTAACCTCATTCAATAATTATTTTTTTTTCCTGGTCTTAAATAATGTTTATGTTGAAAATATCATCTATAGTTTTATTTAAAAACAACTTATTCCTCACATTACATTTGATATTATTCACTCGAAGTTGAACTTAAAAATTTTTCATAATGTCTTTAATGTAAAATGATTTCGGGGTGTTGGGGGTTTTCTTATTATTATATTTATTACTTATTAGTATCTATTTGTGAGTAAACTATGGGATCAAATACCATCACCGCAGAAAATCACAACACACTGTTAATCCGCACTTAAACTTTACATGGAGATGCGGAAACTGATCCTCCTCTTCTTAATAATCGGGTTTAAATAACTAAATTTAGGGCTATAAATCTATGGTGCATTATACGCTAGTTATTACGGAGACCACATTTTAGCACGGGACAAAGGATCCATTGAAATATATTTTTACTGGACCTACTATGGAAATTCAGCTTAACTTGCCCCGGGTTACAAAAAAGGATTATCCACTTAACATCTTAGACCTATAAGTAGTGTATATCTTACATAAACTACATATTATCATCAGAGAGAGAGGTCAGTTTCGTATCTGTAAAGAGCGTGCGGGTTGTTGTTGTTTCTCGTGATGGATTGTCAAATGTAACATTAGATAATACATATAAATTAATAAATAATAAAACTAGTAATATATGTCTGTCTTAAAAAACTTGTAAATATTTCCGATGTCGAAAATTATATTAACTACTATAAGTGAATCAATTGTTATTTTTAAATTAAAACTTAGGAATGATTTATCTAACTTAAAATACATGTTATGTTAGCAGGAAGAACTTATTTTGTTATTGTTATCTTATTACTTTGGTTATTGTTATTAGAATTATAAGCAGTAAGATTAATAGAACAAAACGTGGCATAGCTTGATTGTAGAGAGGGCTGCTATGGGGCTGTCTTACTGATTTACTGTGATTTTATTGCTTTAAAGATAGCGTAAACTGTATATCGTTTTTAATAAAAATGTCTTAAAAAACTTTAGTTAAAGGTTATTTTAAAACTTGAGCTAGTTATAAAATTTATAAACAAAAGTTGAAAGTTAATAATAAATTCTTTGTTTCAAAGATAATGATTGAGTTATTATAGAAGTTTTTAAGAAACCTTGAAATAATTTTAGTTATATTGAATGAGTAATATAAATGTATATTATATAAACAAAATGTTTTAATAAATTATAGGTTATATGTGTAATGAGTGTGGCGTGTGTTGTATGTGTGTGTGTGAGCGGTTGTTGTGTATAAACTGTGTGCATGAAGCTTATATAAATCTGTTGTGAGATAGTAAAGTCTGTGTTTTAGTGAAGTGTAAGTAATCTGTGTGAGTGTAAGTTAATCTGTGTGAGTGTAAGTAAATCTGTGTGTGATGTAAGTGTAAATTTAATGTGTGTGTGTAAGAAGTGTCATAGTGAATGTGGTGTATAATATCAATATGAATGTGGTGTAAGTGAGATCGATAACAAGTGTGAATTGTGTGTATATCTATTGTTACAGTGTGTATTTGTCGTTGTGTGTACCGTGGCAATATTAAGTGTCATTCATTATACTTGTTCTATGTGCGTGTAATATGTACGTCTTGTTAATTGGTGATAGTGTGTATCTATCTTGTGATATATTAGTGTGAATGTGGTATAAGTGTACAGTTGAGTGTACGTAATTGTTTGTGTGCTGTGTTAGCTCGTGTAGTTGTAGTCGGTGGTGTGTTGTGTGTAGTGGTTTTTTTAATAATTATATAAGGACACTATTTAGGCTAACATAAATAGTCACTAACACTAAGTATACTTTTATAAATATATGCAATAACAAAAAACATAATCGAATACATAAAAAATGATTATGAGATGCAAATAAAGTATTGCTAAATACACTTATAGTTAAAGTATTTTAAAACAAAAAAAACATAATGCTTAATAAATTATATTGAGTTTAAAGTGGGATAAGCAGAAAGTTACGTAGAGTCAGCATAATAACCCATAACAAAAAAAAACTCCCTTTATTAGCAGGTGGAATTAGACGGTTCACTTGATACGAATTAAAAAATTTAATTTTAAATTATCTAAGTTTTCAAGTACAAATAAAAGTTGTAGTGAAAAAAAAACTTTAAATACAAATATATTTATGAAAATTTGGTGTGAAAGTGCTACAATTGAAGGAAACGTAAGAGTATGCGAAGGAATAAATACTACTACACTTCTTACTGACTAGCTACTATTACTACTACTACTTTACTAGTTATTAATTACTACTACTACTACTAGCTACTACTACTACTACTACTTACTTAACTAACTACTATACTACTATTATACTCGATAAAAAAAAAAGCTACTACCGGTGTAATAGCTATACTGTTTAAAAAGATATTGAAGTGCATCGTGAAAAAAAAAAAAAAGTCCTGGCTTGGTGTGTCGGTGGGTGGGTAAGCGCTTCGTGTGTATGTTGTTGTTGTGTTGTGGGGGTCTGTGGGGTTGTAGGGAGTGGTCGGTCGGATGGGGTTGGTGGGTTGGTTGTGGGATTTTGTGGGTATTTGCTTGGGTGTTGGTGGGGGGGGGGGTGGGGGGTTGTGTGGGGGTGGGTTGGTGGGCGGTTTGGGTTGGGGGGGGGGGTTGGGGGTGGGGGGGGGGGGGTGGGGTGTAGTGGGGGCGGTTGGTGTGGGGTTTGGCGTTGTAGGGTGGGTGGGTGTGGGGGTTGTTGGTGAGTTCGCGGGGGGTGTGTGAGGGGTTTTTTGGGGTTGTGGGGCGTGTGGTTGTGTTGGGGGGTGTGGGTGGTTGTGAGTTGTGTGCCGTGCGTGGTGTGGGGTGGGGGTGGGTTGTGTTGGGGCGGGTGTGGTCTTGTATTGCTGGCGGTGGTCTTGTTGGGGTGTTGTGATTGAGCGTGTGTGGTGTGGTTGTTTTGTGGTCGTTTGGGTTGTGTGGGATGTGTGGTTCGTGTTGTGATTGGATTGTCGATGGGGTTGTGTGTGGGGGGTGGGTTCTGGGGGTGTTGCTTATACTGTTTGTTCCCCCGGGGTGTGGTGGTGATGGGGCGGAGGGATTGTTGGCGGGGGTAGGGGTCGTGTGGTGGTGTGGGGTGTGGCTTTGTAGGTTAAATTCTAAGCCCAGGAAAGTTAACGCAGTAAAGCAGAAAGTTAAAGAAGTAAAACATGAGTTAAATCAGTAAGCAGTAAACAAAGCATACTAATCCCCCTTTGGTGTTAGGTCACCACCTCTATTGATTTACTGAGTTACTGCTTTAAGGTATGTCAATTGTTAATGAAGATGTGAGTTAAAGCAGTAAAACAATGAGTTAAAGCAATAAAACATGAGTTTAAGCAGTAGCAGTAAAACAAAAGGTATACTTAATCCCCCTAGGTGTTAGGTAACACTCTATTGATTTACTGATTTACGCTTTTAAGGTATGTATGTTAATAAGATATGTGAGTTAAAGCAGTAAAACATATAAGTAAAAGGTTAAACTTGAGTTAAAGCAGTAAACATGAGTTATAAGCAGTAAAGCAGTAAACAAGATACTAATCCTCTGGTGTTAGGTTACCCTTTATTGATTTATGATTTACTGTTAAGGTATGTAATGTTTATGTTTTTAAAAATTCGTACAGTTGTAGTAAAATAAAATGTTTATAGTAATCAGGCACTCTGGTTTTTTTCTTCTTACATACAGTTTTTTAAAAATTTATAAATAAAAAGTATTAAGTAAAGTATTAAGTAAAAAATTAATGTAATAAATAATATGTGTTAAGTAATAGGTCTGTAATGAGTTACAGTTTTAGGTTGGCGAAATATATTTTTTAATAAAAATGCTTAAGCATGAAATAAAAATGAATGACTTATAGTATATTATATATATTTTTCATTCGCCCGGCGGGTCGCACCTACGGGCGCGCGGGCCTCCATCCTTTGCGGGGAGGGGGGATTGCTGCGGCCTGGTGGGGAGCTTATAATCTAGAGGTAGACAAAAGATGAGTCATTCAAAGATGAATCATCAATGTAGGTGGTATCAAAGATGACATTCGATGCAAGATGAGCTAAAGATGCGGCAACAAAATTGAGCTTCCGAGTGTGAGTGTAAGTGTAAGTGTAACCTGTGCGTGTGAGTGTAAGTGTATATGGGCTAGTGTAAGTGTCTATGGCGAGTGTAAGTGCTTATGAGTGAGTGTTATAAAAATACTAATCATAGTAGGAAGCATTCCTAGAAGATTGTATATACACCCATTCGACTTCCTCATACCTTATACTAGGGTAGACACCCATATATGGCTATTCTGAGCTCAAGGGAGGCTAGAAAAGGCTTGAAAAAGTGGCACTCAGTTGGCACTATGTGCACTCACTTGGCACTATGTGGCACTCACTTGCACTCATTGGCACTCACTTGGCAGCCATTGGCACTCATTGCACTCACACTTGGCACTCGCCTGGCACTCACCCGGCACTCATAGAATACTCATAGAACCCTAATAGAACATCACTAGATACTTCTTACGGTGATTGGGAGCCATCAAAGCCATCAAGTTAGCGTGGGTCAAAATTGACCCATGGTATATGGCAAGGTCAAGTCCGAAATATCATGGTCAAACAAGGTTAAGACATCCAAAAAGAGGGCTAAGTCCCTAAAGGAAGGACAAAAAAATTACCGTGGGTCAAAAAGTTGACCGCTGGACGACCAATAGGGTAGCATGTGTTTTGTAGTGAGTATAGTGTAAATGTAAGTGTCTATGGGGTTAAATGTAAGTGTCATAGTGAGTATGTGGTTATAAGTGTCATAGTGAATGTCTGTATAAGTGTAAGGTGTGTGGTGTTGTGTGTGTGTGTGTGTGTGTTGTGCCGCACGCGCACGTGTGTAGGTGTTCAAGTTAGGGTAGGTCATACATGCGTACAGTTAGGAACGAAATATGTGGCGGGTGGGCCAAGAGTGGGTAAAAAATTACCGTGGGCAAAAAATGACCATGGTATATGGCAAGCTAAGGCCGAAATATCATGGTCAAAAAGGTTAAGACATCAAAAAAATAGGGCTAAGCCCCTAAAGGAGTCAAAAATTACCGTGGCCAAAAAATGCCAGGGAAGACCAAAGGGTTGGTCCGAAATTAGGGTGGTCAAGTTGACCCATGGAGACCACAGGGGTAGCCAAAAAATTACGTGGTCAAATTGACCCATGGAAGGCCAAAGGGCATCAAAATTAACGTGGGTCAAAATGACCCATGGTATATGCCAAGTCAAGGCCGATATATCATGGTCAAACAAGGTAAAGACATGCAAAAATAGGGCTAAGCCCCCTAAATGAAGATAAAAAATTACCGTGGGCAAAATGGACCCATGGTTCGACAAAAATTAGGGGGGCGCAAAATAGGGGGGCAATACGTACACTCTTCGAACGGTTGCCAAAAATTAGGGTTCCCAAAGATTGGTTGCAAATTAGGGTTCTCAAAAATATGGTTCTCAAAAAATGTTGGTGTCTTAGATAAATGTGGGTTTCTCAAAAAATTTGGGTTAAAAACCGGGTTCTCAAAAATCCGGGTTCTCATAAAATCCGGGTTCTCAAAAATCCGGGTTCTCACAAAATCCGGGTTCTCAAAAAAATCCGGTTCTAAAAAATTTGGTTTCAAAAAAGGTCAAGGCCAAAAAAAGTTAAGGTAAAAATTTCTAGGTTGCCCCAAAAGGTAAGGTCAAAAAGGCTCGCCGGTCCAAAAAAGAGGTCAAATCAGGTATTAGTACAATATCCCCTTGTTTCTACTTTATATATTATATAATATAATATATATATATATATATATATATATATATATAAATTATATATTATATATGACTATTATATAATATTATATATATATATATATATATATAAATATAGTATATTATATATATATATATATAATATATATATATATATATATATATATATAATATAATTATATTATATATTATGGTAAATAGTTGAGATAGCCTGGTTAGAGCGAAAATCGGTAATTTTCCCATTATCTTCCATGTAACATGACTATAAAAACCCTGCCAAATCTCTCTCATGTATAAATATATTCACTCTACCAGTGTTTTTTTATGTTTATTAATAAAAACACCGAATAGTTCAACAAAAATATATGAGTAGTTATGCAATTTTTATTAACAATAAGTGGCGAGGTTACTTCAATTCCCATATTTTCAATAATTACTTTTTAAAATATATATATATATATTTTTTTTAAATACATAAAAAAATTATTATATATATATATATATATATATATATATATATATATATATATATATATATTATATATTATATATATATATAATAATATATATTATAGTATAATATATATATCATATATATTATATATATAATACTATATATATCATATTTTTTAAAAAATGGGAAGCAAAGGTGTTCTAAAGGTACGGTACTTTGATTCACCGCATATTGATGTCCGAGTGGCTATTAGTTATGAGTTATATCATTTTCGCAACAAGCAGTGGTTCGAGTCCCTTATGAAACATCAATCTTCTCTTTTATATTTATTTTTATCATGTTACATGTAGACTGCTCGTCAAATTAAGTTTTCAAATATTCGTATAAATCACAGCATAGGATCGAGCGAGAAGACATGTTTGACAAATTGATATCTTTCCAACGGGAGTTCTCAGAGTTAAAAGCTCGGATTGAAAGGAGATTTTTATGGTCTTCCCGATTGGTTGTCAGGCATTATGGATGATGGATCATCTTCTTCTTTTTCATGTATTTTGCAAGTAGCAGTGGTGGTGGTGCTAGATGTCCCCAACAAACTTATCTGTGCTTCCATTATCCAGTTTAGCTTTACTTATTTCCTAGATTGACTATAATATTATATATAAGACTGATAGTATGATATATAATATACGTATAATTATATATATAGATATATATATATATATTATATATATAGACTATATGATATATATATATACTAATATATTATATACTATATGATATATAGCTATAATAAGTATATATATATATTTTTATATATATATATAGATATATACAGTTATATATAATATATATATACAGCTATATATATATATAATATATATATATACTATATTATCTATTATATTATTATATGTTATTATTATAATATGATAATGATATATAATATATATATATATGATAATACATCATTATATATATATTAATATATATATATATCATTATAATTATATATGATATATATATTAGTATATATATATTATATTATTATATTATATACAATATTATTAGTTATATACATAATAATATAATATATAATATGTAATATATATATTAACTATATATATAATATTATATTATAGTAGTATTATTATATAAAGTATATATATATATATATATATATTATATTATAGGTATCTATATATTATATATATGAATATATATATTATATATATCCCGCATGAGTGTGATCATTGCATTTCTTTAGCTGCGGGGTTATTACTCTAGGAGTCTAGTGAATACCTTTAGAACATAATCCATAGTGATAAAGAAAACACATGATGTTAATTCCCTGAGCCCATCGAGCACTAGTATGTGACATTTGGCACTTATGAACATCCTTAGGAGCCTTTCTTTGCTCTCCCCTCATTTTTCCTATGTAAACATATTTTCAGATCCTCCTCCACCACAGTCGTTTCTATCCTATCTATATCAGTTACGCTTAGTTTTCCCCTACCACCCATTAAGTCCCTTAGGCCTTTAAGTACTTTGTACCGTAGCTTTCCTCATTAAATGCAGGATGTCCTCTCCGCGTTTATTTCCATCCACATCCTTTGGGCCAATCACAGGAGCCTCTTTCCGCAGTGGGTGCTTACAGTCACCTGACACCTTCTTCCCCGTGGGTGAGAATACAGCAGATAAACCGGTCTTATTATTGTACTTCCTATGACCCAGGCACGCCAATTGCAAGGATGCTGAACTTTGGCTAACCGGAAAGGAGGGCTGTCCTGGACGTTTGTGTTATTGGTGTATTAATCTCGGGTGCCCTAACGTGAAGTTATTTACATCACCGTGCCGGTAACGGGTAGAAAAAATCGGCGTATAGCTTTCGGGGGCATACTTCCAAGGCCACTTACACGGCCTAACCCTGGCTGGCTCTAGGGTCTCTTGGTCTTGCCTGTTGTTGGGGAGGACTACCGTATCTTATCGAAATTTACGCTTTGCCACAATCATCCTTGTCTATTTATTACTTTTATATTTACAATTGTTTTAATAATTTGTTTATAGATGGCTTGCTCATCTATGAGAAGTCTGTCGGTATTAAGATTTTTTTTTTATGAAACTGATTCTTCAAGAAAGAACGTTATTAAACCAAGGAGTGCACAACAACTACCATCAGTCATAAGTCTATTCTTGTGAGACAAAAGCAATAACCAATAGAATGTACCCAAACAAATCGACAACCCCAAAAACCTGCTGATGTTGCCAGATTTTTCCAGCTCTTCTTAATCCCTCCTTAACTTTTCGATTCTTCATCAGCACCCATTTAAAGCAGCGTCTCTGCAAACCTTTTAAAGTCTCCGACCCCGAAAGCCAAACGCCATAACCTTAGTAACCTACGCACGCAATAAGTTACCCTTATATATAAATATATATATAATTATATATATATAGATATACGATATATTATATATATATATATATATAATATTATTATATAATATATTATATATTATATTATATATATATAATATATATATATATTTTAATATATATATAAAATTCCTTTACTTAAAGATGCTTTTCGATGCATTAAGTATAAATTTTTATTTTATTAAGTATTAACTTTTTAATAAATAACAAGTGACATATACATTATACAATATTTATTTCTTTTGACCACCGCGACCCACCGTTTATCCGCTCGCGGCCCCCTTGGGGCTCCGCGACCCCGGTGAGAACCATGCCTAAAGATCTCTATGCACTTAGTAGAATGAAATAGAATTATAGTTCCAAATGGAGCCTGATGTGACGACTCACTCTCCTAATGCTTCTTTGCGCTTCCCGAGAAGATGAATGGAAAATGTTTAACGTAACCACCACAGCTCTCCAAGTGTAGTAAATTATTGGCGTCAGTGAAAGGGGAATCAGTAGCTCCCTATCTAACTCAATGAATTGTCCAGTTTCCAAATTACCCACGTAGATGGCTCGACATGACAACGGTTTCTAACGTTAGACTTCCATAACCCACGATCTCTAATATGCATCTTCAATATCGCAACTCTACTACTTCTTACAAAAGAAAAAAAAAAAAAAAAAAAAAAAATTACCGATATTTCCCACTTTACACTGCCTCTATGAAAACATTCTTATATTCTCCACCCATTCTGCTTGCCTCGGCAGATGTGATAATCGTTTCCATTCCTAAATATGAGCATTTGTTGCTATTCTAACGACCAACCAAGTCCACACAATAGATGACTTAGTTAAACTCGACTGTACCTTGCATTCAGGCGAACCCCTCCACTCAATTACCACTGATAAAACTCTCCCCCTCCAAAAAAACAAAAAAAAAAAACAAGAAGATTGGTTCATCCAACCGCGCTCCTGGACCCACGTCTCGCCTTTCCTTCCTCATCTCTAATGTTTACAATGCCGGTGTCATCCATTTATGTTTACAATGACGATGTCCTATATTAATATTTATAATTAATAGCATTGTCTCGGCTACTTAACTCTATTTAAAGAACTGTCAACTAAAAAAACATTTTAGGTTATACACCAAACTAAATGTTTGCAGAACTTCAACTATGTTATCCGACTTCTGTCCACCATCGGAAATATAAATCCTCCTAAACCTCCTATCGAAAACGTGACAATAATACGGACAGTAGCAAGTACTTATTCATACAATCTGCCCCACTCCTGCAAACTACGACTTCATGTGTGCCACCTCCGAATTCATCTGATCCCACGACACTTACCTTCCTAGCTCATCACTGGCTCCGAATTCAGAGTACCTAGGTTGACTTAGCTGCTCTATCGTCAAGTAGGCTCCCCACTCCTGTCTGTTATCACTACCACGACTCAGCCCTTCGCCTTCTCATATGGGGCATACCTCACCTCGCAAAATCTTATCCCCCGTTGGATCTTTCTGAAACCTTTTCCCTGATGTCATTTCCACATGAACTCCTAACAATATGAAACGTTTAGATTCACACACACACAACCTTCTCTGTAATTGATATTTCCTTGTTCCTCTTTTCTTTGGGTCGGCTTACTGGCTCGCTTTGATATTACACGCAGTGCACATTAGCCAAATACCTTAAGAACTTGCACCAGACCTAATGTTTAAAAACCAAATTCCAGTAGCTGATGACCGAAGTATGGCTCCTTTCATCAGCCACAGCTATTTCACTTTCTCCAGTTCAATAAGCGTCCCGACTATTGAATGATGCTTTAAACTTCGCTTCCAACAGGTTATCATCAACAGCAGAAGCTTGCATCCCGCGATCGTCCGCAGGTAGGCATTCGGCAACCCTTGGTGGTCCCAAGCCAAACAAGAGAAGACAAAACTCTACAGGCAATACAAATCGACCTTACCACCCCAACATGATTCATCAACCACGCTGGAGATATTCGTCGAAAATCGCCAAACACGTAAGCAATCCTTCAACCTATTACTTCGACTGTTAACTCCACATCTCCTTTCCTTTAGTGTGGAAAGTTGCACAGAATATCCCGCCGCTCCAACAACTCTTCTCTCACAGTCGTCCTTATGGGTCTGATATAACCGATGCTCCAGCAGCCTGTTCAGCCAGATGCCATCTTATATATAGTTTTCTAGTTAATCGCGCTTTTTCGCCTATCCCAGCTATTATCAAATGAAAATTAACACTGCAACCCCAGATCTTTCACAACAGCGAAAGGAAATAACTCACCTACACATTAAGAAAAACTTGAATAAGAGTAAATCACAGAACTGCAAATCTGGCCGAAGACAAAGGACCGTGTCCTTCCTAGACTAAATTCGTACATACTGCTCATGTTCATATTCATTCTGCAATTAACTTCTTGTTGACTCTAACGCCCATTCTCCGACTCCTCTTATCCATCTATCTTGAACTACAGCCCTTTGTAATCCTATTCCATAACCCTTTAAAAGATCGAAGTTGCGCGGACAACCGAAGACCAATTCGGGTGACCTGCATCTGGTAAGATTAATTGCAGAAATCAGTTTCCCTATTCCTCACTCTTCACTTCCTCAACATCAGCCTTCTTTAATCCTTCCAGTTTGGTTTGGGAGTCAACCCACACAACAGTAATTAATGCAAGCTGGACCCTGACAGTGAACACTTGTCTCAAACTGGTTTGACATGTTTTGGTGTCTTTTTTGACTTGAAAAACTTTAGACACAACATGGAGAACTGGTTCTCCTTAAACTCCACTCGCTCGTTTCCAGAGACGCTCCCTTTATTACAAATGCTTTCTTTCCACAGATTATCCAGTTCGGTGCTCTTCTTTCTATTTCACGTCCACTTTCTTGAATAAGTTCGCTAGCAGTTTCTAAGTTTATATACTACTTGCTCTTCTGATTCATTACATCTTTACTTCTATCCCAGCGAGTTCAATTTTTCTCAATGTTGATGACCTACATATATCCGTGCCAGGCTTGCAATTCTTGAACGCAACATTCATCTAGCTACTAGAATATTTTCAACAATGAACTCCCATGATTCATCTCACCCACCAAAACTTTCCGATTACTATTAGGAAAACAATCGAAACCTGCCACTCTCCTCCCGCGAACTAACCATTATATGGTTCACATCATTCTGTACGTCTACAGTCATTTCTGGACTTTTCTAGATGACACCTACTACGCAACCGACCATTAAACCCATTAACAAACTACATTGTCACGCCATGGCTACCTTTCACTCATCTCGGCCTCAAAAATCTTGGGTGCGGTGATCGAAGTCCCGTTTTCGTCTCACATCGCCATTCCCATCAAAGCTGACTATGGTTAGTAGTATATTCATGGCTCCCCACTCTTCGCATTGTTAATCCATTCAAACGAGTGAATCCGTATCTGCTGGAGGCCTTCAATCGTCCCCGGTGACCTGAGTATGAATCCGATGTGATCCACTCTCTATTTCAAAATTTCATTCATGTGCACAGTTATCTTCGCTTTTCATACCCCAATACTCTTCTGACACCGATTCTTGACTGATAGTACATCATATCTTCCTCCTGGCCATCCGAACACAGTTTATAAAATCCAAGCTCTTCAAATCCTTAAAGGTACTGCCGTTTCTTATTAGAGTAAGACCTTGCATCCTTGCTCAAGATTCTTGGTCCTGACCTCATCTCCAAATCTACCCCTTGCCTTGGTAAAAGATATTCCTCTCATTCCGCACTTCATGTGATTACTTTCAGTGGTTTACTAGCTCTTAGAACATGTCAATATGGAGTGCGTCTGCGTGTCTCCAACCCTCCCCCTATTCTTCAATTTAATGGCTATAATGATTGCCCTCTGTCGAATTTTTATTCCTTAACCAAGACCTCTCTTGTCATTTATCCAGGCGCTTAAAGTTCCCTATTCTAAAAACACAATGGTATCCGCTGTACAATAATTTCTTCGGCTGCTCTACACTCGTAATAAACAAGTCATACTATGTTGGACCCCCTCTCACGTAGAGGTAGCAGGCAACGAAATGCCCGCCTCTTCTTTCCGGAGCTGTTCTAGGTACCTCCGGGATATCATTCGACAAGGTCGTCTTCCATCAACTGTTTATTGTTCTGTTCTCCGACAAGGCTTCCTGTTTTATTGTCAGGAATGCTGGGCGGGTGATAATCGAGGGTTAAATTTAGAAATAGAAAGCCGAACTTTGGTGAGCGGTCTTCCTCTCACCGACGAGAGCGCTTACACGAGTTGATACTTGCACGCCTCCGCATTGGCCACAACAATATCACTCACCGCCACTGCATGTCACGGGATCATCTTCCCGTCTGCAAATTCTGCCGTCGCTATACCCAGCAATTGTTCACCATATCTTCATTAAATGTCCTCAACTGGACCTCATTCGCAGTCGTCATTTTCCTACCATATGGCCCATAACACCTTTTAAAAGGTTATCCCATATCTTATCGGAATCCTCCCACTTTAATAGTAACTATTTTCTCTTATATCCAAGAACTGAATATTCTTCACATTTAATTTTATGTAATGTTATGACTATTTATAAAGTAAGGATATCGTTTTATTTAGCTTTTGATTTATTATTGACAGAATATTCATTTCGCCATTCAAATTTTCGTTTATGATATTTAAAATATGTATGAGCTAGGACCCACCCATGGAGTTCATTATTCAACCCAGTATGGACGCTTATCTGTGAACCGTGGTGGGTAATGTACATAAACTCAAAAAAAAAGTATGTGTATTTTGCTCAGTCTGTTCATATTTAATTTAATTGCTTGCAACTCCAGTAGCATCATTTTAAACTTATGTATGTACATAGAAGCATGATATTCTAGAGCAGGGGTTCTTAGCCTGGGGCCCATGGACCCCTAAGGGGTCCATGGTTGAGTTTCAGGGGGTCCGAGAGGATCAGATAGAAATTAACATTTATATTCGCTATACTGCCCTTCTCCCTATCCCAATCAACGGAGAAATGCATGTGCAAGTGTTGTGAAAAATCAATCAGATTGTGCATTTACTTGTCTATCTATGAAGGTTGTTTATTCAACGGTTCGTCTCTCTAGCTGTTGATGTCTGTCTGTTAGTCTGTTTGTTTTGTTGGTCTGTATGTTAATATGTTTTGTTTCTATTATGATCATAAACTATTTATATATAGGCCCCTATTATATATATTATATATATATACTGGGGTGGATTATTAATATTTATATATATCTAAATAAATGTAAATGATAATAGATAATAGTCATATATAAAATTATTATATATTATACATAGATATATTTATATAACATAATAATGGTGAAAAACTTGACAGCCAAGGTCCCAGCCAGAATGTTGCAAAGCAATGTTGGCAAATGTTGCAAGCAAATTTTGCAACATCCGGTTTTCTTGACGTGTCAAGGTTAGGTTTTTAAGGTCGGTGAGACCAGAATTTAAACGTCGGGAAGAACCGACTTCGAGGTTTTGACGCGAAACTCAAGGTTTTAGCCAGTAAGTAAAGTTTGTAAAGCTTCCTCAAAAGGAAGCCAGTCATATAATATTAGAGGTTCATCCATAAGGGGAGTTTGAAGTGATCTTTATAGATACTATTTTGACGTTGTCAATTCAGATTTTATCTGATTGATCGATTACCCCTCCTAATCGATTTATTTTATAATCTCGATTTCTCTCTTTCTACGTTGCTATCTGGTTAGTTGCACTGATGTTGAATCCATTTAATACAATTTTAATCAAAAAAAGGTGTCCAATAAAACAGAGTACAAAATAATTTTGAGAGAATATACTATATAAATTATAATACATATGCGATTTAACTCGTCTTGTAGTTATCAGATGGCACTACCCATACACTTGTGCTCAATCAGTGCCACACCTGCTCTCTGCCCCGGATGCCAAGTGCGAACATCACATAGAGGCGTGCTAATAGGTCTGAAACTATCATGACTCTTTGAGATACCTTCTTCCCATTTACTTATTCGCTCTATGAGTTCAGACTTTCAACCGGTTCTTACCATTCTATCTTACGCTTTCTCGTGTTAGTCTCTTTCCTGCTTCGTGACCGGATCATCTCCTCTCTCTTCTTGCTTGCGCTGCTGTTCTGCAGTCTCTGCATTTCCTTATCTTCATTTTTTTCTCTGCAAACGTTTCAGAGAATCCCTCCTGGAACCGGTCTTTGGAGTGAGAAGCGCAATCCGTTACTACACTGTCGTTTACGAGCATCGCGGACTGCATGAATCTCGCTTACAGACACCGATAGATGATTTCTGGCTGAGTATTTCCACGAGTCGTTCCTGAGAACGATCATTTTTTCTTATACTTTTTTCCCTCTATACGTAGTACCCCATCTCCATCCGCACTAACCCCACTTCAACCCTTATCGATCGTGGGACAGCAAGATTTGAAGGAACTAGCTCGTCGGGTCTCGTTGCGAGCAGAGTCGGAGCTGTAACGTGAGTTGGATCCGGTGCGATGCCTATTTAGTCTGGCATTCCACATCCAAACTGTCGCCCACTTCTTCGCCCCGGTTAAGCTACATGAAGTGTTAATCAGGAGGCTAGATTCTAGCACCTTCGGCGCTAAGGGGCAGCACCCCTTAGGGTGATACGGTCACCAACTCGCTGGTGCATCGGTTATTATCAATTCATAGATATAGTATTCAAGTTTCGATCCTTATAGACTAGCTCTATTAGATTCCCTAAACGAAAAGGGCACCGCGCAGTGGGGTACATATACACGCGATTATCGAATGTTAAATCTATAGTAATTCATTCTTCTCGATTATGTTTCTTTTCATTCGTTAAAATGCCAACCAGGGCACGTAGAAAGACGATATAAAGATCGATTTAGGGTAATCGATCACGATTAAACGATTGGGACCCGTCATAAATGATCTATCCTCATTTCAAACTTCTAGGAACCAAGAAAGCTCCCTTTTGAGGGGCTCGCGCCGCACTTCTGCGGGCAAGAACCTTTGAGGTTCAGCTCAAACTCGGAAGATCGGTTCTATCCAGACCTTAAAATCGGTTCTAACCGACCTTAAAAACTCTAACCGAACGCTCAGCTTGAAAAACCCATGTTGCAAATGTTGCTCTGCATACATTTGCACATTGCTTCATTGCAACAATTCTGCTGTGACCTTTGGCTGTCGTTTTCCACCCCTTAACTACTATATATATTATAGATTATTACATTATATATATACTATATTAGATATATATAATAATATATATTATATATATATTATTTTATTATTTATATATATATAATATATATATTATCATATTATATATAAATATAGGGCTATATATAAATCAGTTTATCGTCACTTAATAGAAACAAACACTTTTACAATAACAGACCAGACAAAACAACAACTAGACAACAGACATTCACAGCTAGAGAGACGAACCGATGAATAAACTTTTCAATAAGATAGACAAGTAACAATGCACCATCTGAGCTTGATCTTTTTTCACACACAACTTGCACATTGCTTTCTCCGTTGATGGATGGAGAGGCAGTATAGCGAATAGAAATGTTAATTTCTATCTTGATCCTCTCGGAACACCCCTGAAACTCAACCATGGACCCTTAGGGGTCCATGGGCCCCAGGCTAAGAAAATGATACAAATTAGCCATGCTTCTAAGTGTAATACATAAGTTTAAAATGATGCTACTGGAGTTGCAAGCAATTAAATTAAATAATGAACCAGGACTGAGGCAAAAATAACATACTTTCTTTTGAGTTTATGTACAGAACCCACCACGGTTCACAGATAAGCGTCCAAATGGGTTGAATAATGAACTCCAGGGTGGTCCTAGTCATACAATTTTAAATTCATAAAGAAATTTGATGCGAAAATGAAGTATTCTGTCAATATATAATCAAAAAAGCTAAGAATAAAACGATATCCTACTTTTAAATAGTCATAACTTACATAAAATTGTAAATGTGATTGAAGATATTCAGTTCTTGGATATAAGAGAAATAGTACTATTACAGTGAGGAGATCCGATAAGAATATGGGATAACTTTTAAAAGGTGTATAATGGGCCATATGGAGGAAATGACGACTGCGAATGACGGATCCATGTTGAGGACATTTAATTGAAAACTATGGTGAACATTGCTGTCGTGATAGCGAGCGCAGATTTCGCAACTGGGGATCCCTCACATGCCATCGTGATGATATTGAGTTGTGCAATGGCGAGGAGTGCACGTATAAACTTACGTGTAGCGCTCTCTCGTCGGGTTGAGAGGAAAGACCGCTCCAAGTTCGCTTCTATTTCTAAATTTTTACCTCATTATCACCCGCCCAGCGTATTCTGACAAAACCAGGACAGCGTTGTGAGAGAAACAGAACAATAAATCATTGATGGAAGACGCATTGCTCGTATATTCCCGGAGGGTACCATCAGGAACAGCTCCGGAAAGAGAGGGCGGAGCACTTTCCTTGCCTGCACTCTCTCTACGTGAGAGGGCGGGTCAACATAGGTAACTTGTTTATTACGGAGAGTGTAGAGACAGCGAAGAATTATTGTACACGGATACATGTGTGTGTTTAGAATAGGGACTTTAAAGCGCCTGAGATAAATGACAAGGCGACGTCCTTGCGTTAAGAATAAAAATGTCGACAGAGGGCAATCATTATAGCCTTAATTCTGCCGTATAAAATTGAAGAATGAGGGGGAGGGTTAGGAAAGACAGCAGACCGCACCCATACTGACCCCTGTTCTGAGCCGTAGATAAACACTGAGTACAATCCACCATGAACTTGGCGGAGAGACAAGGAATTATGCTTTAAACGGCAGCAGGACTGGCTAGATTTGGAGAGAGTCATGAACCAAGCAAAATCTTGGGAGAGGAATAGCCAGTCTATACCTTCATATAAGAAACGGCAGCACCT
The DNA here is from genome assembly GCA_015478945.1 of Trachelipus rathkii. Lineage (NCBI taxonomy): Eukaryota > Metazoa > Arthropoda > Malacostraca > Isopoda > Trachelipodidae > Trachelipus > Trachelipus rathkii. Next base: position 23,531 of record JABUQX010094954.1, read on the forward strand.
TTTGCAAAGGAATTGAAGAAGTAGTAGGACTGTATTATTAAACTGTGTGCAGATGGCCAGGAGGCAGCGTATATGATGTATCTATCGCAGGAATCAGGTGTCAGAAAGAGTATTGGGTATGAAAGCGAATGATTACTTGTGCATCGTATTGATTCTCTTCGAAAAGAGGTGGCATCAATGGATTCAAATTCAAGCTCACTCGCGGGACGATCTGAGCTCCAGTCAAGATTACGGATACCTCGTTTGAAAATGGAATCTTACAATGCGAAAGTTGGGAGCCATGACAATACTACCAACCATAGTCCAGCTTGTGGAATGAGGCGATGTGGGAGACAAAAACGGGACTGGCGCAGTATCAGCACCCCAAGATGTTGAGCGAGATGACGTAACAGGTCAAGCTTCGATGAAAGTAGTTTCAATGGTTTAGCTTCGGTTGCATATGATAGGTGCGTCATCTTAGAAAGCAGTCACAGAAATTTGATTGTAATTACAGAGAATGAGTGACCATAAGGTATAGGTTCCGGGAGGAAGGTGCAGTCTTCGACTCCGTTTATTTCGCTAAATAGTACTGTGAAGTTTTGGATGAGGTGAGAATGAAATCATGGAAGTTACTCATGTGAAGATATTCTCAGTAGCTAGATGAAGTTGCCGTTTCAAGAAATGACAGCTTGGCACCGGCAAATTATATAGTGTGGTCATCAACATTGAGAAAAATTGAACTTCGCTGGGGGGTAGAATACAGATGTCAATGATTCAGAGGCAAGTAGTAATTACACTTAGAACACTGCCCTGCGGAAGCTTTATCCAAGAGAAAAGTGACCGTGATAGCAGAAAAGCAGCCGAACCTGAGTCAATCTGTCGACAGAAAGATCTTGAATAAGGGAGCCGTCTCGGAACGAGCGAAGTGGATTTAAGAGAACCAGTTCTCGATGTTGTGTCATAAGATATTTCAAAGTCAACAAAAGACACAAGAATCCATCACCGTTGGAGAACTTCCGTAATGTCATGATCCAGTTTTAGCAGTATCCGCGGTTGAACGATTTTTTCGGAACCAAACTGGCAAGATGAAAAGCCTGGGTGTACTGTTTCAGACAGGAGAGGCGGCCTGAAACTATTTCTCAATTAATTTACCAGTATGGCAGGTCACGAAATTGGTCTTTGCGGTTGTCCGCCAACTTCGGATCTTTTAAAGGTTTGGGAATAGGGTATTCACAGCTAGGTCAGCTTCAAATAAGATGGAAGAGGATCGATAGAGTTCTGTTTATGAAGATCCAACAAGAACGTTAATGCAGAGGGGTGAATATGACAGAGCATTATGTACGAAATTTAGTCTAGGCCAAGGACACCGCCTTTTGTCTTCGCCAGAGCAGATCTGCATACTCTACAAGTCTTAATTTGTAAAGGTATGATATTGCCTTTCGCTGGTTGTAAGGATCTGGGGTGCAAGTGGTTATTTTCAATTTTAAAATGGATAGCGGAAAAGCTCGAGTAGCTACGAAAACTATAATATAATGCATGCAACAGCTGCTGGCACAGAGATCATATCGTTATATCAGACCCATAAGGACGACTGTGAGAGAAGAGTTGTTGGAGCGGCGAGATATTTTCTGTGCAACTTTCCACACTAAAGAAAGGAGAATTGTAGAGTAGACAGTCGAAGTATAAGTTGCGAAGGTATTGGTTACGTTGTTGGCGATAATTCGACGATTCTCCAGTGCTTTAAAATAATCATGTTGGGGGCAGGTCCTTTTTGTATTGCCTGTAGAGCTTTTTTGTTCTCCCAATTGCTTGTGCGACACCTCTTGGGACCACAAGGGTTGCGAATGCAGCTACCTGCGGACGATCGCGTGGATGCAAGCTTCGAAGGCGCACGCTGCATGCTGATGTAATGTGTATGGAAGAAAGTTAAAGCTCGTCAAGAGTCGGGAACCGATCTTATTGAATGGAGAAAAGTGAAATAGGCTGTGGGTCTGATGAAAAGGAGCCCACTCCTCTCGGACACATAACGCCTACTGGAATTGGTTTTTAACATTAGGTCGGTGCAAGTTCAATTTAGGTCAGTTGGTAATGTTCAACTGCCGTGTAAATGAATCAAAGCGAGGCAGGTAAACGACCCACAAAAACGAGAACAAAGGACATATTCAATTACAGGAAGAAGTTTGTGTGGGTGAAATCTAAACGTTCATATGTAAGGAGTCCATGTTGAAGACATCAGGAAAGGGTTTTTAAAAGACAACAAGTCTTAACGAGGGACCAGAGTAGCCTTTCATAAGAGATGGCGAGGCTGAAGTCTTCCTAGTGCGATCTTCTATAACAACCCGGTGAGTGGGAGCTACTAATAAGAGGCTAAGTCACCTTAGTAAACTCAAACTCGGAGCCAAGTAGGATCGAGAACAAGTAGTCGGTCGGACAGAATAATTGCGAGCTGCCACAGCATGGAAGTCTAGTTTGAAGAGGGGAAGATTTATGAATAAAGTTACTCCTACACCTCTCCTCCTCATTTCAACCTCTTTCGATAGAGCGTTAGCAGCGAGTATATTCGTTGGTTGACAGCAAGTCGTGATATAAATAGTTGATAGTTCCTGCAAACATGATGAAGTTTGGCTGTACATAAACTACAAATGTTTTTTTAGTTGAACAGGTTCTCTTAAATGTAGAGTAGTAGCAAAGAAATAATATACCTCTACATTATAAAATATTAATTATTGTAAGGCATCTCTTTTTCGAGACAAATGTTGTCTCTATGTGGTAGCGCGGTAATTTTGTGAGGGGAATTCAGAATGAGCAGGAAGGCCTGAGACGTGGGTCCCGCGAGGTGGATCAAAAATCCTTTTTTTTTTTTTTTTTTTTTTTTTTGGAAGGGGGAGGGGAGTTATCAGTTGGTACTTGAATGGAGGGGCCTTGCCTATGCAGAGAGGTGAAGTCGAGTTTAACTAGTCCATCTAGTATTGTGTGGACTTGGCCTGGTCGTTAGGAGCAACAAAATTGCTTCATATTTAGAATGGCAAAACGATGATCAGCACTCGCAGGCAAGCAGTTCAGAAGATGGATGAACGAATAATGAGAATTTTCCATAGAGGCAGTCTGTAAAGAAAGGTTGACATCGGAAATTTTTTTTTTTTTTTTTTTTTTTTTTGTAGAGTTAAGCAGAATATTAGGATCCAATTAGAGATCCGTTGGGTTGGAGGTGTAACAGTTTAGAAACCTGTCAGTGACCATCACTGGGTTAATTTTGGAAGCTGACAATTTGAGTTAAGATACGGGAGTCCTCTGAGTCGCTGGGGTTACAACACGTTGGCGAGAGGCTTTTGGTGGTTACGGTTAAAACAGTTCTATCCATCATCCTCTCTCGGAAGCGCAAGAAGCAGTATAGAGAGAGGAGTGTACATCAGGCACCAATCTTGGGAACTATAATCTAGTTTCATTCTACTAGCATGTAGATGCCTTATAAGGGCACGCGTTTTCTCATACGGGGGGTCGCGTCCCAAGGAGGCCGCGAGCGCGGACTTATACAGTGGTCGCGGGTCACAAAAAATAAAATATTTATATTAATGTAACATCGTTGTTATTTATAAAAGGTTAATACTTAATAAAATAAAAATTTATTATATCTAATGCATCGAAAAGCATCTTTAATAAGAATTTTATATATATTAATATACTAGTTATAATACTAATAATCATTAATATACAATATATTATATATATACTATATATATATATATATAATATAATTTATATATTATAATATTATTTATATAATATTATATATATATATAATATATTATATATCATAGAGTAATTATTGGGTCGCGAGGTTCCTAACTTTATGCGTTTTGGGAGTCGCTAGGATTAAAAGGTTGAGAAACGCGCTTAAGGCGCTGAGGTAAGCAAAATTTCCGAAAAAGTTAAAGGGGGATTCAGAAGAGCTGGAAATCCTGCAAGCTATCAGAGGTTTTTGGTGGGTTGTTCGATTGTTTGGGTACATTCTATTGGTTATTGCTTTTGTCTCAAGAATAGACTTATGACTGATGGTAGTTGTTGTGCACTCCTTGGTTTAATAACGTTCTTTCTTGAAGAATCAGTTTCATAAAAAAAAAATTTAAACGACAGACTTCTCCATAGATGAGCAGCTATAACAATAAAACAAATGAAATATAAAAGTATAAATAACAGGATGATGTGGAAAGGCGTAAATTTCATAAGAAACGGTAGTCCTCCCCACAACAGGCCAAAGACCAGAGACCCTAGCCAGCAGGGTAGGCCGTGTATGTGGCCTTGGAAGATCCTCCCGAAACTCTACGCCGATTTTCTACCCGTGTACCGCACGGGATGTAAATAACTTCACGTTAGGGCCCGAGATTATACACCAAACACCAAAGTACAGGACAGCCTCCTTCCCGGTTAGCTCAAAGTTCAGATCCCTTGCAATTGGCGGCCTGGTCATAGGCATACAAAAAAGACCGGTTTTTCTGCTGTATTCTCACCCACGGGGAAGAAGTGTGAGGTGGACTGAAGACCCATGCGGGAAGAGGCTCCGGATGGCCCAAAGGGATGTGATGGAAAAAAAGGGAGGACATCCTCTTTCAAGAGGAAAGTACGTACAAAGTACTTAAAGGCTTATAGGGACTAATGGGTGGTAGGGGAAAATAAGATAGATACTCAGAAGAAGAACGAAACTGTGTGGAGGAGGATGAAAGATATATTTAATAGGAAAAATGAGGGGAGAGAAAGAAGTCTAAAGGATTTCATAAGTGACAAATGCACATACTAGTGCTATGGGCTGAAGGGGATAACATCATTGTGCTTCATCACTATCGAATATGTTCTTAGTTATTCACTAGACTCTAGAGTATACACATAAGAAATCAAATAACCCTCTGCGGATATATAATATATATTATATAATATATATATATATTATTAATATATATATATATATTATATATATTATATATATATATATATTATATATATATATATATATATATTATTTTAATTATATTATTAAATATTTTTATATATGATTATATATATATTATGTATATATAATATATTTTAACTATTATATTATCTATTATATTGATAAGCGTATCTAAACTATGTTATATATATATATATATAGTTGTATATATATATAGATATATATATTATATATATGATATTTATATATATATATATAGATATATATTTATATCTAATATAAATATATCTAATACTTGTTGCATTTATCTACAAACAGAACTTTAAATAAGTTAATAATATAATATAAGTATACTATATTATACTATAGTATATATATATATAGTATATAACGATATATATAGTATATATATATATATATTAGTCGTTATTAAATTATTGTAACCTTAAGGTATAGATGAAAAATATAGGATATCCCTTTGAGGTATGAGAAGATAATGCAAGCAAAGATTTTGTATTTGGGACCAGCACCACTGCTACTTGCAACTAAAAAAGAATGATCCATCATCATAGCCTGACAACCAATCGGGAAGACCATAAAAATCTCCTTTCAATCCGAGCTTTTAACTCTGTTATATACCACTATAGTGGATATCAGATGTGGTGTGTCTGTTGCCATTCAGCAATATGTGTGATGTTTATACGAATTTGAAAACTCGGCTAACCATGATTTAAATG
>JABUQX010094955.1:0-12500 GCA_015478945.1 Trachelipus rathkii
AATATATATTTATATATTCTAATAATTATTAAATCTTTATTTGACTATGAGAAAATGATTATTGTTTATAATATATTAATAAATGTAATCATTATAATTATTCTTATATATTTCATTTGTATTTACGTTGATATGTTTTATGAAAGATATAAGATAGAAGGAGAGGATGTATCCTTCTCGAAAGGCGGAGAGGCATACCAAGTTATACAATAAGAGACGTGCCTTATAGATATACGTGATTACCGCTATCTACATAAATAATAATTCATATTTCTACAATGATATTATATCCTTATAATTAAATTCTATATATACTATACATTAGTATTATATACTTATTAGTCTTCATATATTTATGTATTTTATATATATATATTTTATATTATTAATATCTATTATAATATATCTATTTTTTTCTTCTATTTTTTCCTTCAAACACTTAGTAAAGTACAAATAATTGCAATAATTATAATCCTAACTATACCAGAATCTATTTTAAAAATTATTGAAAGACAAAGCACTTAGGAAAGAAATCAAAAATAAAAAAATAGTTACGTTCCATTAAATTTACTAATCTGCAAAATTATAGTCCTTTTTCAACAAATCGATACGAATTTGGAACGTGTTTTTGGCATGTTTAATAATAATATCATCTAAATATATCATATCAAATATTGAAATATAAAATGGTTGAAACATCAGTCGTTACCTTCTGCATATAGATATACTGGCATGTTATAAGACACTCTAAGATGTAAGTGTAGTGATTAGTGTCAGTGTGAGTGGATGTTAGTAGCTTGGTAGTGTAAGCATATGTTAATGTGTGGTATGCTAGTCGCGTCGTTGATGAAGATTTTGGTTATTGGAGTATAAGTTAATGATATAGCCAAATTGAATATAGTTTATATGTTTCATGATGTTATTGTTATTATTATTTGTTATTATATATCTATTATATTAATATATCATATTTTCAAAATAATTAATTATAATATTAACAATATTATCAATATATAATTCAATTAATTACATAATAATACATAATGACATAATAAGTAATAATCTACTACATTCTTATAAATGTAATCAAAATCTCAGTTAAGCAATCTGAGGTTATATAAAAAAAGATTTTATTTTTTTATAGTATTAATCATAATTCATGAATTATGATCCAAATCCAGGATGTAAAATCACTAGGACTTAAAGAATGACTAAATATGTCGGAGAGAGTACTCTAATCAGAGTCCATCCCTGTTTACATGGGGAGGACAACTGAGGGTTAGGATCCGCCTTAAGTAAAAGTTTTAGCACACCTCTCCAAGGAGAGTGATCTCTCACACGGAACCCCTAGACTCGCTTTGGCTCTCATTTCTGGAGTGTCCTGAAGAGAGTTATTAGTGGCCATGTCTCTAGACCAGACCAGCTTACATCGGGACACTAATGCTTCTGGTTACCGATCGTGGTAAGTGGAATAAACGTCCACTACCCTATCTTGTCCCAGCCGTGCGGCTCGATCACCCCATATAAACATATTTATACTCAATGATTCGTGCCCTATATACAATGCGATCTCTAGCTATATGTGGGCCGATTTCTAGAGTTATCTATCATTTCATAGTTCAGGCTTTGGTTACTCAGGAAAGATATCACAAAAACACTATACGAAACATAATAAATTTTTTTTTGTTCCATTATCCATATCAAGATATTGGAATGTACTCGCTACCTATGAAGAGAGTAGTGAGTTCTTGCTATCTACGTCACTTGTTTGTAAACATGGTTACTATGTGAAAAGTACAATGCTTATAAGTTCTCTTGAGTTTCTTGACCGTATATCATGCTGAGGTTATATCATGCTCATTCTTCTATTTTGGCGTTGTATAAATTAATAGATGTTAGGATACAGTAAGGTAATATTAAAATAAATTAATATCTATTCATATCATCCGTATATAATAAGTACGGCACCCATAAATATGTATACATAAAATATAATAATTAATAATGAATGTAAGGATATATTGCTTTTCATAATAAAATGAGTATTGGAAGATATATTAGAATCCATCGGCATAAGTGGATAGTAGGTAAGAAGGGACAGATATAAAGACCATGACAATTAAATACAAAACCAATCGCGATCCACTCTGAGTAGATTGACCTAATCTCTTCGAGAGATGGTCTCACAAGAAGTATACAGATTGAAAACGTATATAGTTCTAAATCACAATACAAATTAGCTCCCTTAGATATACATACCATAGGCAAGCTTCATAAAAAAAGGGTATGATTTGACGTCTTACAATATACTATAATACATATTTACGTACGTTATATAGTATATGATGGAGACCTAGCTGCGTAACTTGTTCGGATTATGACGCTACACCACTTGAACTTGATTTTCAGAAAATCTGTGCGTATTTATGATATGGTGGTTGTCGATTTTGTAACTATCTAGTGTTCGGGTAGTATTTTAAGCACATTTTGAATTTTTCTGAATAATGTGAATAATATTTATTTAATGACATAACACATAACTAATCACACAATCAAATAATTGAAAATATACCATGTATATGTATAATGAATTAGATGATCAATTAATAATAGGTATTAGATTATGAATGAGAGTACCAGTGAGGTGGAGACTACCGCCGTCGGTATAGATAATTCGATCTTATGCTCATGCAAGCATAAATATTTTATATTAATAGTTGAGAATAGAGATCATATATAACACATATTAAATAGATGAAATGATTTAATTAACTATATATTAATTATTTACTTCTGATACACTGAGCCATGTGCATAGTAAATGGACCTATAAGATGATTGTTATTTAGATCCTACTTTACTAGCTTAGATGTTTTTCAAGTGAAACATAATTAAATCTGTTTATGATCAAGCACTTTTTTATAACATGACTTTAAGTTATCCATTTTATTTGATTATAGTAAATCGACGCTTAGATTTAAATAAAGAGTGCTCTCGCCTCTCATAGTCAGATTATTTGGCTCTACATCCAATGAGATATGTATTATTTATCTTGTGATCTTTTTACGCTTAATTTTATCGATATTATCTCATATGTTATATGTAATAGAAATTATATGATATTATTAAATTATTTCATTAAAGAGATATGTTTGAAAAAGCGTTGATATTTATTTTTAGTATTGTATTAATAATGAATAATATAATTTTGAGAAATTATATAATTTATTAACTATATATAACAATAAAGCAGAGAAAGCAAAGAGAGGAGAAACTACCGAGCATAAGAGAACTTACACTAACGCTAGACGAGACAACCACCCAACGATACCCCTAGTACTCAAAACAGGACAACTAACGAGCGTGACCTACCAGAATCGTAGGTGTATATACAATAACTCAACCAACAAGCCAAACGTCCGCGATGCGCTCATTCTACACAAATGCGAACACGAACCAACCGAGAGCCTCTTCGGATATGTTCACTGAATCACCACTACGAAAAGGTAGAAATCATCGGAGTCTAGCCACCTGATGTGTCGCAATATTGCTCAAACTATTTAGCTATTAAGATAGAATTATTCCGCGGAATCCGTTATATATATGTAGTTGAATACAATGCTGTATAAAAGTTAATTGTGCGCGGGGTGCTGGAGGAAAGAGCGTAAAGTAACGAGCTAGTGCCAGTTTGGTCGATCTGTAGTCAATATATATACTTCGTCGTTATAATCCCGGATGGAGACTAGAGTGTCAAGTCTCAAGCGTAATCTAGTATAACCAAACCTACGACTCCAAATTCGAACGGATCGAATCAGAGTCCACACCCCATAGAGTCTATGATAAATATATTATTCCCACTAACTCCCCTTCAAAGTATTTCAGTGGTTAATTTGCGCGTAGCTCTATCCGCGGATAGGGTAGGGACAGATGTACTTGTATTAGAAGCAGTGTATTTTTAATGCTCTTGATTGGTTATGCATATGTCTACTCTTATACGTTCTACGATTTACATTATTTTCCGTTACTGTCTTGATGTTGGTCATTATATATCTTAGGAGACTTTCATCTTTGGAATAAGCTTTTTCGAACTGACGATGAGTAGGAATATGTATGAGATATGACAGAGTGAGACCGGTCTGTTCATGAAGATAGTGCCCACACTAGAACCTTATTGAATCAAGCACATGACTGTCACGGTTATTTGTGCCTAGGATGACATCCACCCATGAAAGGGTAACCTGTAATAATTAATTTATATAAATACGGTATATATTACATAATCTAGCTATACATAATTTTTACTATAACGCCTATACTTATAGCACTCAGATTATATATCAGACTTAAATCTATTCAATCCCAGAGAGTGTGATTATATTAGAGTAAAGTAATACATAGAATGCATCTAGACAATAACTGTAATCTAAATGAGATAGAGAATACAAACAAAAATTTAAATATTCGTTATATATATATTTATATATTCACATCTCAGTTATCGCACTATATAAATTCACCCGATGATCTTCTTTATGTGTATTCGAGATGTACTTACTTTCGTATCTTCGTACATCCATATTTATAGTATACAAGTAGAAATTCACTTCTATCAGATCAAAATTATGACTCGATCTCGATATTGCAGTGTTATGAATAAAAGGTACAATGTTAGCTACAGAGACGACTAGTCACCACCGTTCGAGTTAATTACTATAGCAGTGTTTAGCAGATTTGATTTACTGCTTATCAAAACAATGCAGTGTTATACAGAGACTCAAAACTAACAATCATATACACAACGATAAGCAATCGATCACACAACAACATACGAGCATAAAGATACATACTTCCGCAGATGAGAATATAGCAGAGACAAATTTTCTGGTGTGTGAGGATCTAGGAATATAGAAAACTAAGAATCACAAATTATCCACAACGGAGATATTAATACCTTATAGCAGAGGCTACATGAACCAATTGCCGCCATCGAACCTGTTAGAATCGGTAATTATAATTCTAGGGCTAGATTGACGATATACCAAATAAGCACGTTCTTTGTAGGAGATCTCTATATAAACATTACAATAAGATAAAAAGATTAGCTCCATGTGAATTTGTTGAGAGTTATATGCTTGTACCAGACACTTAATATAAGATTAGTGTGAAATCACTTGAAATCAATAACGATAACTTTCATACGTATAAGAGTGCTAGACCATAGGTTCAGATTAATGCATACACGTACTCTACATGGTTAAACGATGCATAGCGGTAATAGTACAGGGGATGTTGCGAAGGGAAGGAGGGAGCGTAAGGTAGAGAGGGGCGACGTAGTCGACTTAACGGAGTATAAATCACTCTTTTAGAGATGTGCTCGGGGGTCATGTCAGAAAAGGGAGGTGATCATGAGAGTAGTGTGGAGAGAACGTCACAAAGCTCTTAAGAGTGGGGATCACCATGATAATATATAAAAGATATCAATTGACACACCACTATAAGAGAAAAGAGAAATTAGAAGAGCAATAGAAAGGTTTCAATGAAGATTATAAATGTAGATCAAGAAATTAAAATGATTAAGAAAGAGAAAGTATAAGATAAGATGAGAGAGGAGAGATGAGAGAAGCGAGATGGAGTAATAAAAATAAATAGAAAAGTTATTTGAGTGGCCATTTGAGCTGCACGTCATCCACATTTTACACCTGCTGACTAGGACCCCACGAGGTGAGTTCTCAAGGTAGTTCGGAAAAAAAAAAAAAAGGAGAGAAGATATTATGGCATTGGCATTCCAAGGACGAAGAATAGAAAGAGAAAATGAAATGAAACTTGAAATTCGAATATAAGGTAAGAGAGAAAGAAGAAGAGATTAGGTATAGAAGATCTATAGTTGGAAAAATTTTAAAAATCGTGTTACAGCATGCAATGAAGTATGAACTAGTATGGAGGAGGCTGAAAGAGCAGCGGATTCGAGCTCCAAGCTCAGTCTCGCGGATGCCTGTACCCGCGCGTGCTAAGGAAATACCTTTATTGCATTCTTCGTCCTGTCGTTGTCTGCGCCCTCGTGTTACAACAAATAAACTAGTCCGTACTAACCAACCATTTATGCCATTTCGCCTTGTTGTGGTGGTTTAATTTCTTGCTTCTTTTTAAATTTTGGGTAGTCAGTTAGGGTGACCACACCTCGCGGCTGGTTGGCAAGACTATCTCCTCCGCCCATTTCTCCGTGTGCCTTCTTCTCCTCTCTTACTCATCCAAATCATTCTTATCCCAAACTTCCTCCATCTTCTCATATGCCCTCCGTGCATTTCTTCTTCTTCTTCCATCTTTTCTCTTGCCAGATCTCTTGTATATATTACTTAATTCTAAATTCACTGAATGGAATTTTAAACCGTTTTAAGAGAATTTTGAGATTTTGGATGACCTCAGGTCAACGACTAACGTCGGCTGTAGCAGGGGCGGTGTCGTCGTTGCCGGAGTGTCAGTGCCGGGTGCGTATGCATACGTGATGAACCGCATCACGGTTTCGCGGGGCACACTGCATCGGCTATAACATATATAATCGTCCTATTATACTTGTATATTTAGGTTATTTTTATTTTAATTTTTAATTTTAATTTTAATTTTTATATTTTTAATATCTTATTAATTTTAATTTTAAAATAATTTTAATTTTAATTTAATTGTATATTTTTAAATTTTAGTTTTTTTATTTTAATTTATTAAATTTTTTTTTATTTTTATTTTAATTTTATTATTTGTAATTTTTTTTTTTTTGTTATTTTTATTTTTTACTTCTTTTTTTTCAGGATTTCCAGGATTCCAGGATTCCATGGTTCAAGGATTCATGGATTTGTCAGGATTCTCAGTGCTATCCCAATATACGCGGTTGTAGGGGGGCGATATATTTTTCGAACGAAATGTTAATTAATAAATTTCTTTCGATTATATTTTTAATGTTAAAAAAGTCAACCAGAGGTCACGTAGATAGGACCGAATTTACACAACATGAATTGAAAGTGGAGGGTAAGAAAACATCGATATAAACTGCGAATTGAATATCAAAAATGGTCTAATCGATCTTATTTAATAACCTTCTACTGAACCAAAAAACCTCTGGGGGGAGGCTAAGCCCCCATTATATGGCGGGTAAAATCCCTTGAGTTCAGGTCAAACCTCTGAAGTCGGTCTTCCAGACCTTAAAGTCGGTGTCTCTCCGACCTTAAAAACCCTAACCATTGACAGCGTCAAGCTGAAAAAACTGGATGTGAAATGTTGCTGTGCAACGAATGTGCAACTTCCGACGTTGCCGTGGCATTTTAGCGGCGATTAGTGCCCATCCATAACACACTCAGATCTAATTTCATTTGCCTGTAAAGGTATTATCTCTTTTCCTTTTTTGATATTACTTTTCCTTTTATTTCTTCCTTCATCAGTAATTTTATACATTTATTTCAATTGTCGCAGTAACGACACTCGAAGGTGATTTTTCAGAGATGCTTGTTTCAAAGGGCCCCTTGAACTTTGAGTAAGATTTATGTTGCAAATAAACGCCACGTGATTATTTTCTTCAGTGAAATATTCTCCACATCAAGGACTTATTTTTGAAGTCATACATTTAATAAAAATTATAACCTACAAAACCAAAAAAATAAATAATATTAAAAAAAAAAAAAATTACAAAACTATTCTCAATGAAATTTAAGAACACTTAAATAAATATTGCACATAAATCATGTAAACGTACAAAGCTAAGTTATCAACTAATCTAGCCTTGAGTTGGAAGATCTGCGTTCAGTAGGTTTGATACGTTATGGTTACACACGCTTTTATGCCTTTTGTATAGTCTGTCACTTCTTTCAGGAAAATATTATCTGTTATTCCTTACAGCAGTAAAGTTTCCTTCAATAAAAGTTAAAAAATATAATTATCTGGTCAAACTACTTTATAAATTATTTAAAAACAAAATCCGCTTCTTCATTACACAATAAATAATCAACGATAAAGTAATTTAAAAAAAAAATAAAATACAATATTTTATCTGAGCAGTATTTGGAAAACGCGCAGAATATAATATATATATGTATAGTGATGGTAGTACATATATTAATATAATATATGTATATAGTAATGATATATATATATATCCTATATATTAGTATATATTATGATAATAATATATGATTATATATATATTATCTTATATTTATTCTATATTCTTATATAATATAATATAATCTTATATAATATAGGCTTTAATATTATATAATCTTATATGTATGCTTGCAGAGTCTGGTACAAAGCTTTAATTTCCAAATCTAAGGAGATACCAGCAAGGAGGGGGAAGATCGTTGCATCACTAATATAGATGCTGATGTTTCCAGAGATTTGATTACGGATTCGGATATCATGCGGCGGAACTGGATGTCACATACATCTCTAATATAACTATACTATATATATCTATTATATATAATTATCATAGTATTCATATATATATATGATATACTATATATATTATATATATATTAGATAGCTAATATATAAAGGGAGATTATTATTGTGACCTGGGGATAAATAAAAAGGGAAAGAGTTTAAAGAAGCTTAACTTATCTTAGCTTATTTGATTGGCGTCCCAGAGTGTTTGTACCAGCAAAAAAAAATCGAGTCTGAAGCATATTGTAAAAGTTTTACCGTGGGCAGTCAAGTCTTCTGACTTTCCAGACAGCTTCTTGAACAGTCCTTGTTATTGCCGCAATTATGGAACCTATTTGTGGGCGGAGCTTATAAAACGCACATTTATCGGGTAATTTTTCATAGTGCAAATTGGGTATAAAGCACTACGCAAAATATGACAATGATGATGGTTGTGACGATTTTGAACGTTTATACGACAAAGTTTTGGAAAATAACCTGGGGAAAAAAGTTGGGAAAATATGCTAGAATTAAAAACGATCATTATTTAGATTTCAAGTGATCTCAAGACACTAATTAATTGTATGTACTGTGTTTACTTAGTCTTGTGATATATATATGAATCCCGTACTTGTAGCCTTCATTATTATATCCGCATTATGCCTATGATACTTAATAAAAAGAGAGAATTTATGTTGAACTTTGAGGTATATTTATATATTTATATGAGGGTTTGTTAGGTATAGCGGTACATATATATATATAATATTTATAATTATATAGTACAATTCTATACCTATTATAGGTCATGAGAATAATCCTATATAACATAATTCACTATAACTAATATATAAGATCTAATATATATAATTATATTACATAATTATAATATTAATAAAAGTCTTTCTCAAATTCAATATGATCTATTGATATATTCATCCATTCATATATATATAGTATTATAAAACTATTTTATACTATATTTATCATATAATTAGCTATATATTATATATGTACTTATATTTACTTAGTATAATCATATTATATCCTGAGTCGCTCTTCTAGCATCAGTTGGAGGTATGAGCGCTCCTCGCACTAAGCATAGCCGAGAGGGTGCCCAGGTTTCATGCGAGACTCGGGTGGCAGGGATGTAAATGTGAGTGCTAATGTTCTTTAGTTAACTTACTACGCTTCTTGGTAAATCATTATTCAGCTGTCAGCAACGTTAAAATAATTGAGTACCGATTGTGTCAGAAATAGCTCGCTTAAGCTTTGCTTCTAATAACGGGAAAACTTCCCTGCCATATCACCCCACCGCGATAGCGCTGGCTCAGCTATGCTGGACTTTTAGGCGTCCTGTTAGGCTGAATGTAACCAATTGAACCTTCTCGTGATGGGTTTCCATTCTGGACTAGGTTTTGGTTTTTCCCCCCCCCTTAGTAGTAGGCCAATGACCATATCTTAAAATCTGGGACAGGGTGAAGCCCATTCAAGACCTTACTGGGGAAAGGAGATGTGGGCAGACTGTAGCAGTTTATCAATCATAGACTCCAAACGTCACCATTACGAGGGAACTCGACTTGTTCTAAGTGAAATGTGATTTTTTATTTTTCATTTTTTTTTTCCATATTTCTTTATATAGATCTAATATTTACTATGTATATAATATAGTATATATATAGTAGTTATATATATATTATATATATATATATTATTACTATATATATATTATATTATATAATATATTATTATTTATCATAATATATAATATTAATATATATATATATATATATATATATATATATATGAAAGTTTTGTGTCAATAATATAAATTTGACGTATACAAGGCTTTCAGAATAATATAAATTAATTAATTATAAATGGAAAGAAACAGGTGAATCTAAATATTGAAAGAAGTGAAAGTGTATCCTTTTGTAGCCCTGTGTTTCATGTGCCAATAGCGGAGATAACAATACTTCAACCCGAACTATTGCCGATATACATCAAAAAGTGAAGAAACAAAAAATCTATACTCTTAAATGTTCAAATTTAAGTTTTAAGGAAAAAGGAGTAAGGAGAAATAAACTGTATTTATGAAAAGAATGTTTGCCTCAACTTAAGATTTTCTTTTATAGCAATAGATCACGAAACAATCTTAAAAATACCTTAATATTGATAGTTAATATAGTCATAGCCATAAATAATTTTAGAGTAGTATAACGAATTGCAACAAACATGGCTAAAGAGGAAATTGTTTTCTTCTCAAAACTCATCGTGACATAATTGAAATATAATTTCCAAGTGACATGATATTCTTAAGGGAATAACGGCAAGTTATGAAAGTTGCCGTCATAGCCTTAAATATCTTACAATGAGATGAGAAGGCATACATTACATAAGAATTGAGATTTTTCCATCTCAACATTAATAATCAGAAAGAAAATAACGAGAAAACCTCATGTCAATTTTTGGTAGAATTTTTTATTGATGTATTAATGAAGAATTTTTTTCTAGCTTGTACTTTATCATTGGACTATTCAAGGAGAAGATCTCGCTGAATGTTTACGAAAGAAGGTTCAAACACTCACCTATCGCTAAATTATTAGAGCCATAGTAGGTACTTCAATCGTATACTTAAAGAGTTTCGATATATATATATATATATATATATATATATATATATATATATATATATATATATATATATATTATATATATATAGTATATATATTATATGTACTTTCGTGTATTTTTCTACACATTTTCAAGGTGTAACAGAGAAATTCTTGAAAACAGAACAAGATGAAGAAAGAATACACGAAAGTGGCTGCGTGAAATAATTTTTTTCATTTTCCTTGTGTTTTTTTTTTTTGCAAAAGTGGTTTCTCGCGTAAGAAATAAATTTTAAAATATATATATATATATATGTATATAGGTAAGACTTTACATTAGTACATGCATTTACATATATATATAAAAAAAACTATAACAGCTAGGAAAAAATGGATAACATTTTTAGAATCAGTGGACAATTTTAGACAGAGAATTTAATATATATATATATATATATATTATATATATATATATATATATATAATATATATATTATATATATATATATATATATATATATATTTAGGGGGCTCGAGCCCGACGGGGACAGAAGAGGAGACGATGTCTCCCCCGTCGTCCACCGGTAGGCCGAGAGACCCCGATTTTACATTAGTACATGCATTTATATAAAAAACTATAACAGGCAGGAATAAATGGATAACATTTTTGGAATCAGTGGACAATTTTAGAAAAGAATTTAATTTTTTTAGGGGGCTCGAGCTCTACGGGTGACAGAGGGGGGACTAAGTCCCCCCCGTCGTCCACCGGTAGGTCGAGAGACCCCGACTTCTTCCATCTTTGCGGTTTTTGCGGTATTCCTTTAGTTAAAAAAAAGAAATAAATAAAAAAAATTAACATATTTTCTACCCTTATTTCTATGCGCGTTTGCGAGAGCATGATAAAAAGCAATTTCTGGCAACTTAGAACTGAACTCCTTAACTCATAAACCGAGATCCTTAAAAATTGTCGTACATTTGCATTTTTTTTAATTTATAATTTTTTTTATACAACATTTCACTTATTTTTCTATGTATACTCCCACTTAAATTTTCACGCTGATTCGAAAAATGTTATTTATTTTTATGTATCTGCTGTAGTTGTTGTGTAGATAAATCCATATACTAATGTAAAGTCTGAACCAATATATTTAATATATATGATATGTATATATAAAAAATATTAATATATATATTATATATATAATATATATATATATATATATATATATATATATATATATATATATATATATATATATAGTTTATTATCATTTCTTCCTCTCAAATATCTTGGGAACATATCACAATGGTTGCTAGGGTGGCTGTAAAGAAGTTGAGAATTCTGTCCAGGTTGCTGGAATACTAACAACCGTTCGATTATTCTAACTGTAATGGGCCTCATCCAACCTTGTATGTAATCCTGTTTTCATATATGTAGACCTTAGTTCCGCTCATCTTTTAGGTAGGGTTCTAGTTTAA
>JABUQX010094955.1:15000-25000 GCA_015478945.1 Trachelipus rathkii
TTATTATTATTATTATTATTATTATTATTATTATTATTATTATTATTATTATTATTATTATTATTATTATTATTATTATTATTATTATTATTATTACGATTTAAACACAAAGCCGAAAAGTAGTATATAATTTTCTTGAACTCAGAGAGAGAGAGAGAGAGAGAGAGAGAGAGAGAGAGAGAGAGAGAGAGAGAGAGAGAGAGAGAGAGAGAGAGAGAGAGAGAGAGAGAGAGAGAGAGAGAGAGAGAGAGAGAGAGAGAGAGAGGGTGAGAGAGAGAGAGAGAGGGGAGAGAGAGAAATAGAGATACATGTTAGGCCTCAGACGATAGCCACCGTCCTTCACGGCTTTGCCAACTTTCAATCCTGCTTTTACTTCTTTTCGCCAATATTATTATTATTATTATTATTATTATTATTATTATTATTATTATTATTATTATTATTATTATTATTATTTATTATTGCTTGTTTTAAAATACAGGGTAGATGAAAGTTTTTTAAAAACTCTAAATTTTATTGGCACATCAGTAAATATTCATAATGTGAGTATATATATATATCAATATTAGAGCAGCTCTGAAGAGTGATATATATATATATATATATATATATATATATATATATATATATATATATATATATATATATATATATATATATATATATATATATATATATATATATATAAATCATCTCCACCCACAGACATCTCCAGGAGTCCCAGGTGGAAATGTAACAAAATCTCTAGAAACTTCGGTTCTTATAATGGAAATTATATAGCTGATAAGCTTCTTTTTTGCACACTCATTAAGATCTTGGGCGGTTAAAAGACGTAACTTAGCTGAAAGTTTTAGATGGATGGGGAGAGGGATCTGTATTTTAAATCGTTCTACGTCGAGTGTATATGTTTTAAGCATGCTATTTAGCTCGACGATTTTCTCTATATGGCCATCCAGTATTGGAACACCTCTATTACACTTTAATGTTATATCGAAGTACACAGTTTCACATCCCTCCTTCGCTGCAGCTGTAGCTCGCATTCTATAACCGTGTACATCATCTGATGCATATATAACACGTATTTTGGAGGGATCACGGGGTGTGTAAGGATGTCTATCTGAAAAATCCGATGTGTGACTAGCGCATGTATACCATGATTTTAAAATAAACCACCACTTTTGAATATACGTTATAATTCCCATAGTTGAAGCCTTTTTAAAATGTGTTATAATGACAAGAGCTGTTAACGCTTCAGCTTCCAGATCGCTACTGAAACCCCCTCCAGATACAGTGTAACCCTAGCCTTTAAACTAGTGACGTCATTAACGTGAATTTTCATGAACCTTTACCAATTATCATCAGATATTCCTTTAATATATATATATATATATATATATATATATATATATATATATATATATATATATATATATATATATATATATATATATATATATAAAGAAAAAGATATATATATATATATATATATATATATATATATATATATATATATATATATATATATATATAAAAAAGGTTAGTAAAATATGTTTTTATTTTAAAGCATTTATTATGTAGTCGGAAACTAAATAATCATTGACATATAAATTTTTAGCATCGAAAATATTTACAAATTCATTGACACAGACATTGTTTAAAAAACATTTGATGAAATAAACACAATAAACTCCGCATAAACTAGAGTATGAGGGTTGAACAGCACGAGTTAAAGTTTTTATATAATTTACATTGTTATATTTTAAAAATGAAATGATGTAATGATTATCCAAAATAAATTTCAAGTTCAAAGAATCAATCAGGTGCACATCTCCATTCTTCTCCTTGTAGATGGAAATCCAATGTCCCCACGATGTTACATCTCGAGGCGATGTGTTGAACACGAATCCACTATCCTTCTTCAGCCTCACAGAATCTACTTCATTAATAGCAAACACCCCTAAAAATCGAGGTTCGTTTTTAAACATAACTTTTATTTCTTCTTCATTCATCTTTAGTAATTCAAAAGCACATTACGGGCTCGGTCAATTTCAATAAGCTGAGGGTGTTCCAGATAAACGATGACGGTAATGGATGTTTGTAGACTTACCGCTAAATGAGAGATTGAGTCCTAATGTTCCCTTTCTCAGAATGTTTAAATGACTTGCGTTACAAGCTGAAAGATCTGCGCTGAGATCAAACGCATATAAGTTACTATTCTTTGCGTATTCTTCAAGATTCATTCCAGTACCACTATCACCGCATGAAACAGTGTTGGCTATTAAGTCGTGGAAAGGTCGTGAACATAGAGATTGCAGCCCATTATATGACATTTCATAATCACGTCCGTATGGCTGTCCATTTACATGTAAACTGACGCCCCTAAGGCGGAAAGGGGCTAATTTATATGGGGATTTTTTATAATTTCCTGAATATGCTTCGTGTTTTACAATTCCAGCTATTACTTTTTGAGGTAGATTCCCGTTAACAATGTTTGGAATGCTGATGCTTGATAATCCGTGAGTGAAGTTAAATACTTTGGTTTCTACTCTTCTGATTGGGTACTTGGCTGTAATGGTTAAAGCGACTTCTCAATTTCCAAATGCCTTTGGGGAAATAACTTCACCTTTCTAACATAGAGAAAAGCCTCTAGCAGTTTGAAGATAGGTTCTGGACATGCAGTTGTAGCAGTAGGACTACTTTTTATTTTAAGTGCGAATTTCGGACTTGAACGGGATAAGCGGATTCTAGCATCTACAGATGGAAGAATAAGTCTTTCCTGAGAGAATATATCACCATTTAATCGTCCGTAGAATTCATAAGTGTTATTTATGACTTTAGCCGCTTTAGCTACATGTGTAGCCTCATCTTTGAAGCTGTAAAAACCACAGGATTGAAGATGAGACTGCTTAGCATCATCAGAAAAGTTCAGTAGATGCTCTATGTAGCTTCTATAAGGATAACTAGCTGCTGAAGTGCCAAGCGAAGTTTCATTGAGATAAACATCAATCTGGTTAAAACAAGTATATAGGAAGTTCGACTCTGCATACACTATGTGGTCGTCACCTGTAGGAAGATCTGTACCATCAGGGTTTGTCAATTTCGTTTTAAAATATAGAAATACATTAGATGGATCTAGATATTGGTCTGAGGTGCCTGGGATATTGAACTCTAAAGGAACGTCAGTGCTGGTGATCGAGTGTGTGGGATTAATGCTGATGAAGTTGGTGTCGCTCACGCTAATCTGAGTAGGATTCATCGAGAAGAGATCCAATTCGCTCTTACAGCAGTCTGGACTAGCAGGGTGAAGGAAATGCATCTTGTTGGTGTGATGCTAGGCTGAATAATGATCAAAGCTTCAGATGTAACCCCCTTATATACATGTTAGCCGAAAGTTGTAGTTAAAGATACCATCTAGTAGTTAAATGGTAAATACATCAATACGTTTTGTAGACCTGAGCCTTTTAGCCTTAGGGTTTTTCCGGGTTGTGGTTTTCTTATGGCCTTTCTTCTTCAGAGCTCTCTTCGTCTTAGGCTTTTTCCTATTTGTGGCATTCCTGCGTGCTTTAACTTTAGCCCTGCCATGCCCTGTCATTTTACGTCTTATTTTGCGTTTAACGTCATCGAGCATCTCGTCAGAAACCTCAGCAATCCGTCTTTTTAATGATGCACGAGGATTGGCGCCGGTCGCTATATCTTGCATAGTGTGCAGACCTGTTCTTATAGCTTTTTTACCTAAATATTCACCCCCTCTTCTAAATACGGGGATGGCGCTTCGCAGTAACTTAGTGAAAAATCCTCCAAGACCGTATCCTCTTTGTGATCTCGAGCCAATGAATACTCTTTCCATGCTTATTACTTATGTAACTGGAGCTTCTTCCCTATACTGTCTTTACACTGCAAGAGTGCATCAATGAATGAAAAAATGCAATTGATTATGGCCCTTATATATCCTGCAGAGGCACCTATTTCTTGAATGAACTCAAGTAGCATATAGATGAGATTTTCAATTCTGACTAAAAAATGCTCCATCATGTTATAGTTGATGGGGACGTTTCTTTCTAATGTGGACTTTACACATCAATGTACCACTTGTAAATGGGAATGGTCGTCCTTCCACGTCCTTTATATGTACTCTTATAGACCCTATCAATGACCTGTTCAGTGAGAGATAGTGGACATTTGGGAATGTTATTACCTTGCTCTCTTCAGGAAAATAAACTACCCTTAACAGAGGAGCTGTAGTGTCGCCCACATATTGGTGCTCGACTATATCAGTGTAAACATATGCCATTCCAGGATGTTTGAGCATCTCTGAGGTAATACAAGTATAATGTAACACCCTGTCTTGCTCGTCGATTAATTCTTCCTTGGTTATATGTTCGTTTTCTACTGTTTTCATAACCCTCTTCAGCATAGTAGGTACATCATGGAGGACATCTAACCAGCCTTTACGTTCATGAACGTGTTTCCGTTGCCATGACGATCTCCTGAGGAAAAACACGTCAATATCTCTAAGGTTAATGCCTGCCGTCGATCTCAAAGTAATTAATACTTCATCATCAGAGGGATGAATATCTGTGTTGTAAATTAGATCTCTACACATATTACTATTCGCTAAAAGCGTATTTAAATAACTGAACATTGCAGGAACTGACTTAAAATAGGATTTCCTCAATACAATTCTTTCATGAAAGTATTCTCTTGTACCCAAAGTAACGCGGTTTAGAGCACCTGTGTTCTTCACATCCAATATAGTTTCAACACAGTCTACACTTCTGTAAACATTCATCCAATAAAGATTATGCGGAACATTTTCCACATCTGTATTTAATATCACTTCACACAACCCTATTTCATAAACGTCTCTTTCAACATCAATAGTTCAGTAACTCAGTCGTGAAGTCTGAGAGTTTATTATCAGGATGTAGATTCATCGATGCCGAAGAAGGCAGAGTTAAATAGAAGTGATCTGTACTCGCCATGGCCACAATGAATACTGATTAATGATGATTCTTAATTTCACTTGCTTTTATATACGAGTTAAACTTGTCAGGATAACCCATCCATTTAACCAAGTACTGTTTATTTCGACCCTTTCCTTTCGAGCCTAATATCTTTTCAATTTTATACACATTACTTTCAGGATTGAAGCGTATTTTTTGTATTTCCTGTTTATAAAAACCACCTTTTATCTTTTCACCGTATAAATCCTCCAAATAATATAATTTTAAGCCGTCATAAGGGAAGTCTCGAATATTGTGCACTTTGAAAACCTCTGTAGACCATCCTGACTCATAGCCTTTCCTAAACCTTTCCGCCTCTCTGGAGACTCGTACATAATCGCCTATGCATACACCTGAATTATCCTTTATTTTTCCTGACTCGTGGCTGTGAATGATCCACCATTGTAGGCTTTATTTTCGACATTTCTAGAGGGGTAGATTTTATAGTTCTGTGGAACGATCTATTATAAGAATGAGCAAGGTCTTGTAGTATGTCAATATACTTAAAAGTGTTCATGCGGGTAAAGTACCGGTGCATTTTCTCCTTGATAGTACGCTGTACTCTTTCAACTATAGCTGCTTTATTCACTGAGAATGTATTGTAATACCCCATGTCATGCTCTTTAACTAATTCTTGAAATTCTCGACCTAGAAACTCAGTGCCTTGATCCGTCCACAACATTCTTGGCCATCGCCTGTCACCCTCTATAATTTCTCTCAAGGCCTCAGTTACAGTACCCGACTTTTTATCTTTTAAAGGTTTTAACCATAAATATCTAGAATACACATCAATGGTAAAAAGAATGTATTGATACCCATCGTTGTACGAGCTGTATTTAGCCATTTCGGATAAATCCAGCTGCCATACGCTATCGAGACAGGGGGCTATAGTTTTCCGGGTAGGAAATTTTCTGCGAACAGGCTTATGTAGAGTGAAAGCCTCCTCACCCTCTAAATATGCTTTCAACTCTTTCCGCCCAATGTCCGGAAACCTCGAGGCAAACCTTGTGAATCCACCGTAGCTATTAGGCTCCTTCACATCGTAATAATACTTATCAACCACCTCCTTAGCCTCCATGATGGGCACTGACATAAGTAAATATTTTATATAGCATATGTAGGTGAGTGAGCAAAGATATATATATATATATATATATATATATATATAGCAGTAGCAGTCATATATAAAAACATATATATATATATATATATATATGCTAAAAGGAAATATAAAACATAGTGTATAATATGATGAATTTATTTATTTATTCACAAACGTGCAAATTAGATCAACGAACAAATTATAAATATAAGGGTATATATATATATAGAGCATAAAGAGTATATATATATATATATATATAGAGCATATATATATATATATATATATATATATTAGAGTATATATATATATATATATATATATATATATATATATATAATTGAATTAATAATATTAATAACATCATAGCGTAACTATGAATTAATCCATTTAAGACTGGCGTACGGCTTTTTTCTTATTCTTCCTTTAACCACCCGTTTGAATTTATCTGAAGCGTAGGACGTGCCTGAAGGACTAGAATCGGGTCTTGGTGTCTTAGGAATATCATCCAAGTCTGCTAATCTGCGTGTGTTCAAGATTAAAGAGCGGGGAAAATTTATAGTCTGAAGCTCTTGTTTGATAGTAGGCCAACCTGTTACAGCCCCCTTCTTCCAATCGCGCGAGAGATCAGCTATTAAATCCACAATGTTTGACCCTTTAACTATCTCATCATCAATAATGATTTGACCTAACTCATTCCAAGTTATTTGTTCTTTTAAAATATTATAGAGAGTTAGTCCTGATTTGCGAGACCTGTTTGGCAAGCTCTCCTCTAGGATATTTCTTAAGTTGTCTTCGTACTTCACCTCAGGTTTTACTTCTTGTGGCAAAATTGTTTCCTCCACGTCAGACTTAATTAGTGGGCCCTTTAGATGCAAATTCTTGAGGCTTAATAATTTCTGCATTGCATCTTGGTATAAGATACGCTTCTCATGTATGTTAATGTCTGAATTTAATATCCTATAAACCTCTTGCTCATAATTATTTATCTGTTCAACTTTAGGGTCTAACAAGCTGTAAGGTAGACTTTGCTGATGAATTTGTGCAGCAATCAAAGGTTGTTGGTTCTCTCGAGAGAAATGATGATGATGATTGGGGGGTGGAAATTGCAGTGAGGACGGCTCTGCGTAAGGCTGTGATTGTGTAGGCTGAGTATGGGGTCTCTGCAGCGATGAAGTAGTATTACACTTCATTTTCTCATACTCGTTAAACGGCATTACAGCGACCTTCTTCATTATGAAGATATCCACTTAGTAATCAGAGGAGCAATAACTGAGAAAAGTAGAGGTAGGAATACACCACCCCCCTTCTGCAACACCTTCTTTTTATTTTTCAGATGCTTTATGTTACGGGAGAGTTTTTTAATGGTGCTTCTATGTCGACGCAGCTTTACCTTCTGAGGCCTGTTTAAAGGAACATTCCCCTTTATAAGATTCAAACAGAGTTCACATACACACTGGACGAACTTCTCATCATCACAGATTATTTTACGCTTTTCAGCCGGTTTCAGCTTTTTAAATCTTTTTATAAGAGGTAAATACTTTACAACTAAACTACTCATTATTCAGGAATGTACACAGTTTCTATCTCATGCGGTAGAATATTGGTGCGGAGCAGGACTCTATGCGTGTTCCTAGGATGAAGCTCACACAGCAAGTATCCGTATGGAACCGAAGTAACTTCTTTATATACTTTCAAGAACTCTTTTCTTGCTAACGGGAACATCTGCGACCCTAGAACATTGACCTGGCTCATATCTCTTCTTTGCCCAAACAGAATCAGATACTGAGTGTTTAAAGAAACAGTCCTCATGTGCCTTTTTGATGAAAAATGTTCTGTGTAATGAAAAATACAGATATATTTAAATGATGGGAATACACCGTAAACGTCTCAGCTATATCTTCGTTTAACTTATGCAGCATGTCATCCAGAACTATAACTTTATGACCTTGTACATTTTCCAATGATTTAACATCGTATATCCCTTCATGGAATTCTACTATATTATTATACTCATTAAACTTCTCCTGGAATACACTGTAACACCAGATTATTTTCACAGGTGTATGCTCAAAAATTCCACCATCCTTTAATATGTTTAATAGCAGAAAGGTTTTCCCGCAGCCTGTGGGACCCGCCACCATACATGTAGCAGGGCTGAAGAACATGAATTTACCCACATCCATACTCCCAGCGTGCTCGATGTACAATGCAACTTTCGAAGCTAGGTGAGAGTATATAAGAGAGCAGCAAGTACAGTAGCAGTGAAGAAGATATATATATATATATATATATATATATATATATATAGCATGAGAGTATATATATATATATATATATATATATTTACAACCTTCTACTTCATCATAATAAAACACTAACTTCATTTAAAAACCTTTACTACATAATTAGAAATTTAATAATCACAGATCTACATATTTTAACATTAAATATATTCACAAGAATATTAAATATTTTATCATTAAATACATTTACAATAATATTAAAAATATTTATAAGGGTGTATAACACTGTTATAGACATTCCCAGGAGGTTCACGAAGACTCAAGATTAATACTCTGTAAATCTTTACAAATATGCCAGTCATTTATATCGTTGTCTATCATATAGCTACGTATCTCATCAATACCATCCGAAAGCACATATGTAAAAAGCTCCCTCTCAGATATCATAGTACGTTTGGCCTCTGGATCGTCAGCGTAAATACTTTCTAGCCATCGTTTTCTAAGTAGATGTATGAATTTCTGCACATCGATAGTATCTAGGTATCGTTTAATAACAGTTTCAGAATCATCAACCAGCATTTTCTTGAATGCGTAGTATTCCTCGTATAACATATAATGAACGACTGCTACATAGTTAGATAACACACTCACTCTCTTCATATGCCTTATCACCCTACCGCCCACCTCTGACATATACTTCAGCTGTTGTATTCCTGAGATGTAGAATCCATGCGAGGTACGTTCAAATACTTCTAAACCACTAGCCCTCTCCCATAGTCTAACTTCCATTCCGATGGTGTTCGCATGTTTAGAGAAGGTTAGAGTAAGCTGTTTGTCCTTTGCTCCTTTGCTCTGGCTGATAACTGTTTTCGAGTAGTTTAACCGCAATAGGGTTAAAGTAATCAGTAAGCCAGCCCTCGGTGTGTTTACATATACACAGTAATTCATCGGGACTCATGAAAACACGCCTTGTGTTGTAATATGGTGAATTACTAACACACGTGAAAAATTCAATTCCATTCGGGTTTCTTTTATATAAGAATGCAACCCCACATCCGGGTATCTTAACTTCCCACTGAATGATGTCTTGCACAGATGTATACCTATTAAGACGTACCATATTGCGCTCTTCCTGGAAATGGAACACTTTTAAGATAGAGTAGAGAACTTGTTCACAGCTTGACAGCTAAAGCGACTATGGTTTGAAACGAGTTTAGACTCACAAGGGATCATGTATAATTCTCGACCAAACACAATGGAGGGTGAATTGAGACAAGGTTTACGCTCTCCAATCACAAGGGATCATATATAATTCTCGACCAATCACAATGGAGGGTGAATTGAGCTAAGGCTTACACCATCCAATCACAAGCAAGGCAAAACGTTTGTTTTTACGATCTGATGTAGAGTAAAATAATAATAATTTGCTTTCTATTTACAACGTTCGTTTCCAACTTATAAATAATAATAACAATATTAATAACAATGATAATAATAACAATAATAATAATAACAATGATAATAATAATAATAATAATAATAATAATAATAATAATAATAATAATAATAATAATAATAATAATAATAATAATAATAATAATAATAATGTTAATAATAATAATAATAATAATAATAATAATATAACAACT
>JABUQX010094955.1:30000-32500 GCA_015478945.1 Trachelipus rathkii
GAATATAAAGAAAACATTTTATTATTATTATTATTATTATTATTATTATTATTATTATTATTATTATTATTATTATTATTATTATTATTATTATTATTATTATTATTATTATTATTATTATTATTAGTGGTAGTAGTAGTAGTAATGTTATTATTATTATTTGACCTTTTAAGTTCTACAAAACGGTGCTTATATTTGTTGGCAGTTTTTAAGAGGTGATGTTAATAATAAATTCCAATGGTGAAACATTTTACAAAAATCTAAATATAAAACAAACATCAATAATAGAACGTTAAATTACAACAAATTTCATGAAGTGATTCCATATTATCGAATCGAATATTTTGAGGGAGTTAGTGGAATAAAATGAGGTTTGGGGTCGGTCGATTGGAGGTTTTTAAAACAATATCCTCATATAACGACGGTTATACTACAGACGAATGGCATAGAGTCTTCGCTTCCCCCCCCCCCTTCCTTATCATATAACGTCGGTTAAACTATGGACGCATGGCAGACAGGGTGCGGGTTCCCCCGCAGGGAAGCTTCGGCCCCCTTATCATATTACTACGGGCGCATGGCAGACAGGGTACAGGGTCCCCAGCTAGGGAGGCTCCGTCCCCCCCTTATATTAATTTTTTTATTAATATTCTAAAATTTAAATTTATTAATATCATTTCTTACAAAAATAA
This sequence comes from Trachelipus rathkii, assembly GCA_015478945.1. Lineage (NCBI taxonomy): Eukaryota > Metazoa > Arthropoda > Malacostraca > Isopoda > Trachelipodidae > Trachelipus > Trachelipus rathkii. Next base: position 30,690 of record JABUQX010094955.1, read on the forward strand.
ATTTAAAGTTTAGTAGAACTGAAAAGCACATCATTAGGACCTTATTAATCCTAGCGTCGATTTCAAAAATTAGTTAAAATGCGACTAAAAATTATTTTTTTTTCCAGAAATGTTTTTATTTAGAAAAAAAGTTAATAAAGTCCTTGTAAACCCACAATAAAAATGCATGGCATACGATCATTTTTCCACGGGTTCTCCACCCCGACCCGTGAGTGGTGGCAAAATAATTAAATATTGCTTCAACACCATGACAAGCCTATAAAAAAAATTAAATAAGCATGGGGCAGTTAGAGTAGCTTATATACTGTAAATATGAAATTTGAAGACCATACCTTTTTTCAGGTTATTTCACGAGTTTTGTTTTAACGTTTTCTTTCTTTTCAGCTCATTTCGTTGAATTCAGCGTGAGGCGTTGGATTAATATGGACCCATTATTATTATTATTATTATTATTATTATTATTATATTATATTATTATTATTATTATTATTATTATTATTATTATTTTATTTTATTATTATTATTATTATTATTATTATTATACGCCAAACTAAAGAAGTTACCCGCATGATATCTCGAAAACTAAGATAGGTACAAGAAAACTGATAACATATATGGAATCAGCGTATGAAATCTGTATGGAAAATGGAAAAAAAAATTTTTTTTTCTTTTTTATATCTCCAAAACTACGATAGGTAGAAGAAAACTAAAAACATATATGGAATCAGCGTATAAATATTTTTTAGGGGGCTCGAGCCGACGGTGGGACAGAGGGGGGGACGTTTTCCATACCCCGTAGGGAGGGGCGGAGGAACCCCCGCGACACCCAAATACCAAAGAGCGGGGGTTCCGGAGACCCTCCCCGGAGGGGGGGGGAATAGTCCAACCCCATCGTCCCCCAGGAGGCCGAGAGACCCCGACTCTTTGCATCTTTGCGGTTTACCCTGGGGTATTCTTTTAGTTAAAAAAAAAATAAAATCTTTTTTAAAACATATTTCATGCGCTGATTCTAAATATGTTATTAGTTTTCTTGTACCTATCGTAGTTTTGGAGATATAAAAAAAAAATAAAAAAAAAAAGTAAATTTTTTTTTCATTTTCCATACAAATTTCATACGCTGATTCCATATATGTTATCAGTTTTCTTGTATCTATCTTAGTTTTCGAGATAATCATGCGGGTACTTCTTAGTTTCACCATATTATACCTATATAGTATATTATTATTAAACATGCCAAAAAACGTTCCAAATTCGTTTCCTTTTGTTGAATGGACTTTAATTTGCTATAAAATGAACTTACTTTTTTTATTTTTTGAGCTTCAAATTGATTTATTTTTAAATTCATTTTATTTAATTTTTTAGTTTATTTCGACGTAAATATTTATTTTTTGTGTCCACAATGAGTGTGATATATATATATATATATATATATATATATATATATATATATATATATATATATATATATATATATATATATATATATATATATATAATATAATATATATATATATATATATATATATGATATTATATATATATATATATATATATATATATATATATATATATATATATATATATATATAGCCCACCTCCAATGCGAGGGCGTTAGCCCTCGCTCAATAGACAAGCCTTGCTCCGTTAGGAGCAAGCCAAAGGCTTGTTATTATTATTATTATTATTATTATTATTATTATTATTATTATTATTATTATTATTATTATTATTATTATTATTATTATTATTATTATTATTATTATTATTATTATTATTATTATTAAAAACTATCATTTATTTTTGTAATTAAT